>OMLP01041247.1:0-22845 GCA_900302685.1 Spondyliosoma cantharus | reverse complement strand
CAACTCCAGTTATTACGGCAGCCAGTTAAACTAACGTACTGACGTTACGTCGTGGTACCCGGAAACAGAATACGTGGCAAATACTTTTGCTTGCTGAAGAGCAGAAGACAGAGGCGACCGTGTTAAGGCCACGGAGGCTGCTGAGGGAGAGGACTAGTGGTGGACCTGCTGGGTTCATGGTGTGCGATATGGTCATAAAATCAGCTAAATAATAAATAAGTTAAATAAGAATCTGTTTGGTTGTTGTTTTTGTTTTATCTCTGTTTTTTTACAGCTCTAATGTCAAATACTGCAGACATATGACAGAATAAACAACTCATGCAGCCTTAACAGAGGTGGCTATTCCTTAATTATAATACTACCGAACTGCTACTACTACCGGGACTACTGAAACTTCTTATTGGCTACTCATTTGCTTTAATACACATTCAAAATACTTAACATGTAATTGCCCTGTTATTTATTTCATAATGATAACATTTGAATTTTGACCACCGTGCTAAAAATGTCTCCAATTTTCATTTCAGAAATCTGGTCACCTTACTGTACATGCCTGTGGACGACTTGTTTAATGCTGCTGGACTGTGGATTTCTTTTTAGTTGACTGAATTTCCGCGACAGTCCAAAGGATGTGACTCTTATTCAACAGAGCACTTCCTAATTTTCTATGCTAAGTTAGCTGGCTGCTAGTGGTAGCTTCATAGATGGATATGAGAGGGGCATCAATCTCCTCATAATTATAGCTTTAAAACCACTGTCTGACTACTCCTTCCTCTTTTCGCCCTTTCCCTTACTGCCTTGGCGTTTTGTACAAATGTACTGCCAGACTGTGAACCCACCGTCTTAATAATGATGGTAATTGCAATTGTTTTGCCACATAGCCACTCTGTGTGGGCGTGAGCACCCGTTTTATGTTAAGAAAAGAAAAAAAAGGTGAGTCATGGGTTCCCTTGTGTGATTGGGAGACTAAAAGGCAAGGCCCACCGGTCTGCCAAGACACCGTACTCGCTCATACCGACTGACATGTGCATGCTGACTCAGTCCAACTGTACAAAAACCGCAGCCCCCTTACAGTGTTCCAGTGGAACAAGCATGTCAATGCAGATGGTGTCGTTCCATTGTGAATAACAGACTGGGCATGTTAGCTGGCAGACAGAAAACAGCTGAGAATGTATCTGGGGACACACTTTCCAGTTCGCTGAGCGCTCTTCAACTGTTCGATGGTCCAACTATCAATCGCCTCAAATGGAGCGAGCATTAAAGGTCGATTTCCATCACTGCAGCCGTCGCATGCAATAATACACTTCAAATCAGCTATTGCTTTGTGTGGGTGTGTGTACGTGTCTGTCTTTATATATAAGCATTTTGTATTGTATTTTGTAATTTGTATGTGTGTGTGTGTGTGTGTGTGTATGTGTTCGCGAGTACTGTACGTCAACTGCAAGCACATGTTCTTGTGTCTGTGTCTTGATTGTGCAGCTGATGAGAGACATGTCTGAACACAAGGCGAAACACGCGCCAGTCCAAACACCGGACCAGACTGCGCTGAGGTGGAAAGCATGGAGACGGGTGTTGAGCAGGCACAGACACTTCCGCTCTCTGCTTTCAGGTTAAGTCATTTGGTCTGGTCCATGTGGTTTGAATACAGCTACGGCGCTGTGATCTGTGAGCTGTACCAGGAGCGCTGCGCAGCTCAGTGGGTGAAAACGTTGCGCTAACATAGTGCAAGAATTCAAAGTTTGGTTCTGAGTGAACGCACTCTCCAGTACAGAGTAGCCACATCCTCCAAAACGCACATGATTTAGATATGAGGAATGTACCGGTGACAAATGAATGGAAAAACTGACGGTGTTCACCACCTGGCCATCGAAAACCTCCAGAACAGCTTCACTACTCTTCAGCATCGATGCTCCAAGTTTCTTGAACTCTATTGGAGGGGTGAACATTATTCTTACAAAACATGCTACATCTACTTAAAGTAACAATATATAAGATATTTTGGTTTAAAAATAAACAGAAACAGAATGTGAAGAAACAACAGGTTTGGTGTCATGTAAAATACATGTATCATGTTGCAGAAATGTCTACTGATGTTAGCATGCTAACCAGCTCCTGTCTCATGATACCACCCAAGCTTCCAGTCTGGATCACTAGCTGCATGGCTAACTGAGCTACCTAGCTAACTGCAGTTGCAGAAGCTGATTTTTAAATTAACTTTATATAAATACTGCATTGTTTACATTCACGTTTGCTAGCTTGTAGTCCACTTCTTCTTCAATCTTCTTCCCTTGCTTTAGCAGAAAAGCATCACACAGCGTACTTTACCTGCATGTGCCATCGAATGTGCATTCAAACATCAAACAGGGACCCACTTGACAAAACATTGCTGCATAGCACCTACTTGTGGTCAAAAACCCCAAACAACAGCAAAAAGTACTCTTATAAAAGCATCTGCAAATCATTATGTTTTTCCTCTCGTTAAGGTTAAGTAAATAAATCATGTAATCCTTGTACTTCATTAAATAATTCAAAGCTCTGCAATGATAGAGGTTTGTATACTTTACATTTCATTGCATTGTCTTTTACACTGCTACACTTTCATCACTCAATACATGAGAGAGAAAGAGAAAGAGAATTTCATGTAAAAAAAACTTTAATTGCAATAATTTAATTTAAGTTTTCTCTTTATTTCCCCTTGGACCAGTTGGACCAGTCAGGCTCAGATCTTTTCCACATCACAGCTGTTCTGGAAGAACAGTCCAGCCCTTCTTAGACAACTATAGTTACGGTCAGTCTGCAATATCCAAGACACATTCCAGCTGGGACCATAACAAACCCACTCAAGCCAAACCGGTCTCTGTGGCTCAACCCATGCCCATACCAGCCCCGAATTAGCCCTTCTAGTCTAGCATTATTTCCCACCCCAGTTCCGTCTGGTCAGTCTGTGCTTAGCCAGAGAAGTCTCAAATAAAATGTGTTTTTTAGACATCAAGCACAAAGCCCTTCAGGGTTTCAGTCAGTTACTTCTCAGAGGATATTGCTCTAAATCTCACGCAGACTCTCATTTGGTGCTGTTGTCATCTGCACTGAACCAGAATGAAGTTTGGTATGACTGTGAAATGTGGTAGCAACATGTTTTGCATTTTGGACTATGGCAAAATAAGTCTGGGAGGAGAGTCTAAGGCTTTTGCCATGTGCGTGCAACTTCTGGAAGATGGTGGCATAACAATACGGCATGTTAGGAAACCTCTGATACAATGGATCATACTCAATTATCATTAATTGTATACGGCTGTGACAATCGAATTGCTCTTTTTCACTTGATTTGTTTTTAACCACTTTAATATGATGGTTTCAGTCTGGCCAAAGTCTTTCTGATCTCTTGTTATTAGATTTTGTCTGTTCGTGATGTCTATTCTATGATGCCGCAAAGTCATGAAAACATTTTAAGCACTTTTTTTATTTTACAGTTCTGGCTCACTCTCCATTCGTTTACATACAGTAGGGACCTAATCTAGTAACTGGGGAATGTTGCCAAGATGGCTGCTGAGTGGCAAGACTTGACTGCAAGTACACTGACAATACCAATGAAACGAATGAGAGTCCCAACTGTACTATGCTTAACTAAGATGGTGGAAAGATTAGACATTAGACGTGCTTGACATTTAGCTGTTAGCTTTGTCATTGTGAGACAAACGTTAGCGTTTTAGCTTGAAGTAGTGTTGTGCTAGGGTGGACTACAGCCACACAGCGCTGTTAGCTTTGGTAGCCTACAGCCTGTGCCCATAGCACTGAGATTTGCGTTTTTCTAGGTCAAATCGGAATTCTTAGGGTTGCTTTTTGTTATGGACAGTAGCCCGGCTGCTAGCGGTAGCTATGTTGCTAATGCTGTCTTAGCAACAGCAGTAATACCAGCAGTAAGCAGTAATACCACAGGGAAATACCAGAAGGGGCAAATTTGAAAAGTTGTCTGTTTCCGCTTTAACATGTTCACAAACACAGTTTCATAATTTAAAAGTTGTTAGCCAACGTGACATATTTCTAAAGCTCTACATGCAGGTGAGGCAGGGCATCATTTGGCTAATGTTATCATCGTCTGAAATCCAAATGAAGTCAGCTACTTCTCTTTTTTAAAGACATGATCTCATTAATCATCTTCAGCACATTGCGTAGTGCCATAATTGACTGACACTTTTATCAGTCTGTTCACAGTCTAGTGAAGGTCCTGCATGCTAACAAGAGTGCAGTTTAAAGGCCTCAGGGTCAGTCTGTTAACAATATGTTGTTTGGGTTTTATATTGGGTGCCGATTATGACACATTTAATTTTTTGTGAACTTTCCTGGCTCAGTTTTCAACACTTTCACATTAGGTGGGTTTTACAGGGAAACCACAATCAGACTGCCGCTGCCAATGGAGCCTTCAGATATATGTAACGGCGCGAGAAGGATTATGTCATCAGCTGTGATCGAGATTCGGCGAACAGCGTGCGAATATTTGCCGTATCATTGTGTGTGAAACTGCTGAGCAAATGGAAAAAAAAATCATTATTTGGTTTGCATTAAATCTTTGGAATGGCTATTCAAACCAAAACAGTTTATTGAGCGAGACTTTTTGACAAGTGAGGCACAGCAAGTGCTCGGCACAAGCGTGCTCTCAATCAAAACAAACCACTGAATGCTAATGCTTAATTCTGTGGTGTTTCTCTGGAATTCTGTGTTGGGGAACAGCGTGCAGGGAGTGTTAGATCGAAACTCATCCCAGCTGAATATCATGTGTCTTCCTGCTGGATCAGATCTAATGTGCAATTTTATCTAAAAACTAAAACAACTCTTTCTTTCTTAAAACGTTTACACTCATCACTCAATGTCATGGCTATAAATGTGAGCGCATGTACAGTAGCACACCTCATACATACAATTCACAGTAGTGCTGCATAATGAAATGGAAGATACAGTTTAACCAGATGCTTTGGCAGGACTTCAGGGGTGTACATGAGCCAGGATGAGAGGAAGTACATCTCCCAGCCAAAGAATCAAAAGTCAAAGTTCAAATGTGTGTGAATGAAGCAGAGGAAGTCTCCACATGGCACACACATACACACACACACATACACACACACACACACACACACACACACACACATATAAAACAGTATATTATAATAGTGTAGACACAAAGAGAGACATGCATATCGCAGGAGGCCATACAGGGACAGTGAACTGAGGAGAAAAACACAGACACCAACACACAGAAGAGAGAGAGAGTGTGTGCCTGTGTATGTTTTTTGAACGGCCTGTGGGCTCAAACGGGTCGTTTGGTCCCATCAGACCGGAGGAAACACAGACAGGTTGGCCTCTTACATCATCACAACCCACCTACACCAGGAGGAGGCGGCGAGAGTAAGAGAAATACAGATGGAGGAAGCGCACATGTTTCGAAAAAACACTTTCAAACAATGTTTCGCACTGAAAAGAAACCCGAGGGAGAAAGTAAAAGACGTGAGGGAAATTCAGAAGCGCAAGATTAATGTCAGAAGGTCAACTTGAAGGGGATTTAAAATATCATGACATCAGCTAAAGGGAAATTTTTCCTGGAAAGGGGAGAGAGATTTGTTTAGTTTTGAGTGATACCGCTGTGCTCCTGGTAAGGCAGGAACGCACAAGAAGATTTGTCAGACCCTATCCAGCCAGGGAAAGAGCTTGCAGCTCACCATAACAATGCAATGGACATTCCCAGATTACATTTGTGGGTCAAAATAACAGGATCCCTTTCACGTTGGTCACAAAAATCAAACACCAAAGAACACAAACACTGCCGGGAAGTAACAGAATCAGGCTAAAACATATGAGTTCCTGGCTTAAAGCTGGATTATTTTTTATATCAGACATGGATCAAATTAATATGTCAATGTGAAAGTGGTCACTTGGTCATGGCAGAGAATCATCTAACAGAGCATTTGAACATGTTTAAGGGTTCAAGGGGTTTTATTTGTCATAAGGAAATGAAAGTTTTTAACTTCCTCATGCTACATAAAAATAGAACATATGTAGAGTTATTTATATATATTAACATACAGCATATACATAAACACGTATATACCATAGGAAAAAAGGTAGTGTAGTGTAGTGTAGTGCGTTTTTTTAAAATTTACGTCTGGGTGAATGTAAACAACAAGATGGTGATGATAAAGTCTTTACATTAAAATGCTAAACACTGTCCATCAACTCTGACTGCGTTTGAGCATCAATAAGGTAAACACGTTATTCCACATCTCTTCGTCTAGTGCAAAAGCTTGACTCGGGGTGTTGGCACAACAGCCTCTGATTGTTCTTATTCCGACTTTCCTCCTCGGGGCGGCCCAGCTGCGTCAGGCTGGATGGGCAAAAGATGCCATGGACACTGTTTGTCTCAAAGTCTGCGGCCCTTAATCCAAAAAAAACCTTCCTCTTTCTTCTTTCCAGCTCATTGTTTTGGTTTGACTGCCCGAAACTTTACTTTTGTGGTTCACTCGGACCACATCTTGTTCCCGGCAGCAGCAGCAGCAGGCAGCTGTTTTTAAGTGAAAATGCTCCGACAAACTGAATGCACAGTCCCTGCCGAGCACAGAAGACCAGACAGCCACAATTAGCAACTAGCTGGCAAGGCATTGAAGCAGCTAAAGAGCCAGGTACCGTTCTCTGGGATTGGTGGAGACCAAAACAGAGCTAAAAGGAGAGTGCTTATTGACCAAATTATCAGAAACCTAAAAAAATGCTAATGTTGCTTTTGTTTGCTAGCATGTTAGTCATATAAACTTTATAAAGTGATAGGGTAACATCATGCCATCATCATGTCAAACAAAAAGGAGGAAACATTATTGTTCCTTAAAGCGGAAAAAATGTAATACGTTTTTTTTGAAAATGTTCAAAAACTAAAATGATCAACAAAATGTCAAGAAATAACAGTTTTGACTTCATGACATACTGTGTTACATAGATATCTACTAATGTTAGCATGCTAGTCAGCTAGCCCTGGCCCGGCCCAGTCCAAAGCTCCTGTGCTAGCGGTGTGATCACCAACACTCCCCCATCTCTCGAAAACTCCCAGTCCAGTATGCTAGCAGCACAGCTAACTGAGTGAACTAGCTAATAACAGCTAAAGTTAGCAGCAGTTACTCTGGTAATATGTTGCCCCCCCATTTGAGAATGAATTCATCAGTTGGCTAATTCCTACATAATGCACCTTTAATGGTACATGTGTAGATGACAGCTCGCAAGCTCAACCAGGCAGAGTAACAAGCAAATTATACAAAAACTACAAAAAATCTTGTGCACCTTTGAAAGCGTGTCACAGCCTTTCACACATAAATCCTTGAGGCTGCACATGCTTTACCTGCACTGACTGCTTGTAGAGACTCCCCGCGCTCCAATAATATTGGATAGGCCACTGGGGATGGAAAAGAGTTCAGACCTCCAGAGGAAACAGTTCAGAAACACAAGGACCTCTGTGTTGCAGAGAGAAAGCGTGAACAAGCGGGAGAGGCTGTAAAAACAAGAATGAGCCGCAGAAATATGCAGAAAATTCAGCCTCCATCCACACTGCATGCATCGGTTCTATATGTCGGCAGGGAGGCAGGAAACAAGAGGAAAGTCAGTCGGTCAGTCAAGCAGCTCATTACATAAAAAACAGTGAGTGCAAGAACAAGAACATAGAGAAAGCTTGAAGGTGAGGTATTTCTTTTCTCTGCAAGCCAAACTCCCAGCAGGCCGACCTTACTCAGTTGCCTTAGGGCTGGAGATTTCCTTTACGTGTGGAGCATATGTGTGTGCCCAAAGGTCTGTAGATCGTTACAATCGAGCCGCAATCCAGTTTGAACGAAGAGGAATGCAAGGAAAGGATGAGAGCACAAACCATGAGAATGTAAAGAGAAGAGGGAGGAAAAACGTCTAACCTCAAACCCTAAAACCAGAGGACGAGGCCCGTGACACAGACAAACATATACTGTGTATGTAGAGAGAGCGAGAGCCGGCGAGAGAGAACCCTCACCCATCCCTGAGAGCCTAATTGAAACCAGACATTTCTGCAGAGGAGCGGAGGCAAGTTTAGAGACAGAAAACGTCTGGTTTTTCAGGGGTCAGAGCGACACTCTGGGAGGAAACCCCCCACGGTGATCCCATGTTCAGGAAAAAATGCAGTGAAAGGGCCCTTCAAGTGGATAAAAATATGATAAAGTGCCATCTTGGGCGCATTTCCAGTGAAGGAAAAAACATCATAAAGTGATTCCAGTTTGCCCCCGTGGTAGATAAATGTGATAAAGTGCCCTCTAGGTGAAATGTAACATGACTCTGCACGATGGTTCGCCACCACATACAGCTGGCGCCCTCTGTTTTTATTTTTTTTGTTTTGCCCCTTCCCCTCAAACATCCAGAGTCTGCAGCTGCCAAATGTATGCCTTTGTGTGTGTTCCTTATACTCCTGAGAAATTAGTTCTCTGGAGTCTACAAGAATAGCAGCTACACTCCGAGAAAAAGGTCAGTCTCATGCGTCCATGCACTCCTGCGTGAGCGTGAGCGTGAGCGTGCATGTGTGTGTGTTTGTGTGAACCGGCTGGCTCTCAGCTGATGTTATGCAGGCATCCCCCCCTCCTCCGTTACTAGGCTGTGTCTGATAATGTTCAAAAACTGCATACTATGAAAAATACTCAGCTCCATCATACGACGTCCAACAGGGGATTAGTGTAAAGACGAAAGGTTGCCAGAGTTTAGTTGAGGAAGATGTTCCTTTATCTGTTATTTCAGAATCCCACATGCTCTCGGCTTTCTTTTCATTCCTTTTCTCAAGAAAATCTTGTGTGTTCCAACGACTTCATTAGAACAGGGGAGTCAGCTGTCCTGAGATGTTTAACAGATCACACACACACACACACACACACACACACACACACAGAATCTCTTTCC
The DNA here is from genome assembly GCA_900302685.1 of Spondyliosoma cantharus. Lineage (NCBI taxonomy): Eukaryota > Metazoa > Chordata > Actinopteri > Spariformes > Sparidae > Spondyliosoma > Spondyliosoma cantharus. Next base: position 13,908 of record OMLP01041247.1, on the reverse strand, counting down.
CACCGACCGGCTATGTCGGTTGCTTTGTTTCGCAGCCAGAAGCGTCTGCACCTTAAACACACACATGCCACAGACCCATCACGCACACTTACTCTTCTCCTACTACAACGTGTTCCATTTAGACTTAAGTGCAGCGAGCTGAAATGGCACAAATTGGAAGGGGAAAAAAAAGGGGGGACTCGCTCGCACTTGCTCTGTAATCAGAGTAAAATTGCAAGTTAAGCTTTCTTTCTCTTCCCCTCTTTTTTTGCGGCCGCAGGATTCCAGAGTGAAACCACACATCGCTGAGCTTTGCGCTGCAGGAGCCTGGAATTTCACTGGGAGTTACACGGCGGCATGTGCAGATGTACATAAAAGCTGCACTCACACGCACATACAGTGGGTGCTAAAAGGAGACATACTATGCCCACTCTCAGGTTCATCATTTTATTTTGGGTTACGACTAGCATAGGCTTACATGCGTTAATGCTCAAAAAACACCATCCAGTCCTGCAGCACTGTATTCCCCCTTTGTCTTTTTTAGCTCCTGTCTCCTCAAGTCCCACCTCCTGGATTTCCCAGTCTGCTCTGATTGGTCAGCTCACACATGCCTGAGACAGCACTGCTCACCGTGTGTCCAGTCGGGCCATGTCATCTTTTCCGTGAATACAGGCAACAGTTATGCAAATGTGTGACATGGTGACGTCAAGAGGTGGGATGTGGGCGAGAGGAGTTCCTGTCAGCGCAGGCTTCGGGCTTTTTTCACTTTCAAGACCTTGACCATGCAGAAGAACCTTTATAACCACTGAAGAAAACGAAAAAAAGAGTAACAGTTCTCCTTCACAAAACCTGCACATGAACCCACAAACTGCAATCAGCTCTGGCTTCCTCTTTAAGCCTTTTTTGAAAAATGACCCCTTAAATTCCGGAGAAAAGAGTTAGTCTAACAAATCTCCTAGATCACGACACCAAAATCTCACAAGCCCATTGAATTCTTTGGCTATGGAATCACTGAGCATGAGTCATTTGATGGGGATGTCTATCTAGAGTTCCCTACAGTACAAAGAGGGGCCAAGTGGGTGAATTAACCCCCTCGCTCTGGCAGAAGTGGTGCTTAGCTCCGTCAGTGAGTTTAACTTATGGAGCATGGGACCACCGGCCAGTTACATAACAAAAGCAAGCAAGCGTCTCGAACTGGCAACTTAATGTTTTTCTCCGCTGCATGATTTATATGCCGCTGAGAGGAAATCAACCTCAACGCCAGGGTGCAACGACCCTTCCACAAACTGAAGCGCTTACTTCAGCAATTCTTCAAACACTGACCTTGACCAACACGCAACTTGTGGAATGGATGTTAAAAAAAAAAAAAAAGAAGAAAAAGAAGAAGTTAAATCCAACCCAGCAGCAAAAATGTAACGGATCCATACGATGTTGCATGTTGTGCAACCGGCTCTGTCCATTTGTATTTTCACGTTAGCAGTTTCTTTACAACATGTTAAGTTCTCAACATGACCGAGGAGAATTCATGCTTTGTCTGTGCAGACACTATCAGTGCATGCCCATGCAGTCTAAGAAACAAAGAGTGGGGGGTCACGCTTCTATTAAAATCTCCACAAAAGATTCAAAAGAGGCAGGAATAATCCTTTAAATGGATTTTATTACATATTCTGCAACCACACAACCATTTCTCATCAAGATTAAAACAATATGCTGTGCTCTTTTTCTGAGTCTTCAGGGAACCGGATTTTATCACCAAGAATTGAACAGAGGTTTGAACAATGCTTGCCAAAAAATCTGCTTGCATGATCAGCATTGTATCAGGAAGGATTTGGGGATTTGCTGTCAGCTGAATAATCTTTTGTAAGCAGGGAGATCTGAGGCACTAAAGTTAAATATGAGGGCTTCAGTCCTACCTGTGCAGGCAGAGAATCTGGCTCGGGCTCGTCCACTTGGACCTGCAGATCTCCGGTTGGTCCCGTGTCCCCGGCTCCTAATCCTGTCATGAGCGCTGCATCTGAGCCAAGAAAATCTGCCTGGCTGCTTATAAACTTCGAGCCTCAGAGTGAGGGACGAACGACTGGCTGCTTCTCCAATCTCTTGCACTCTCTCCCCCTCTGTCTCCCTCTCTCTCCCTCTCTTTCCCTCTGTCTCTCTCTCTCTCTCTCTCTCTCTCTCTGGCTGCCTATGCTGAGTGATTGACTACTGGCTTCTACAAGCTGCTTCTCTCTCTCTCTCTCTCTCTCTCTCTCTCTCACACTCCCTTGGTTTTTTCACCCACTCAGCTGGATCGCACTGCAAACGTTGGAGGGAGAGAGACTTTGAGTGAAGTAAATTCTCAAAGGAGCCACAAGCCTGTGTCTGGTTTAGCGTTACACACACACACATACACACACACACACACACACACACACACACACATGTAGGAGGGCTGCAACCCTGCACTGGTCCCCACTGTTAAGCCAACAGACCTCTTCCAGGATATGCTGCTAAGTAGTCTGACGCACTGGGAGTGATAGTTTGGGCACCTTGGTGGCACAGAGACAAAATCACCTACCACACCAAACGCCCCTGTGTGTGTGTGTGTGTGTGTGGTGTCAGGCTCCGGTCAGATGTCTTCGAGATCTGAGCAGGTTTGTTCCAAAATAGCCTTGATCCGCTTCCAACATCTGCCTTTGATCGGTGTTTCAGTGGAGAATCTCTCCTTTTCTATTAAGACTTGAACAATGTTACCGTGCATGTTGCAGGCAGCACCTGTGGTTTCACAGGGTTTTGTGCCACCCATCATGTGGACGGCACTTTACAAGTCCTGCAAGGATTGTCAGGTTGAACCAACCACAGTGTTTTATTCTGTCCAGCAACCTTTAAGCCCTGCTAGCTGCATGGCTTTGATGAAAGCAAAGTCAGCCCACCGCTTTTGGAGTGAAATATCTAAGAGATTTTATGCAAGGGGTTTTGTACAAGCATTCATGGTTCCCAGATGCTTTTTCATTGCTTCCATTGATCTTAACTCTGTAAAGACGCCATCACCTGTCCACATCAGAAATCCTGATTGTAGCTGTTTGATTGACAGCTCAGTTGAGCAGAAATGCTCTTCTATGCCTGCCCTAGAGCCTACAACAGCCAATGACCCACTCTACTTTCTCCTCTCTCCTGAGCCACTAACCCAGCAGCCTCCAGATGACTGATCCATCATGTAGCAAATTAAATTTTGAATCCAGCAATATGTAATTTTTTAAGGTTTTTAAAGCCCTAAACTTGGGAATTATGCACGTTTATGTTGTTTTATGCATCTTGCCCTTTGAAATGCCTGTTTTTCCACCTTTTGACTATTTTATATACATAAAATATAATCTAAATGAAGAAATAAGGATCTTGAAAGGGTTTTCGCTCCTGTTCTCTCAAGGCAGGGGTTTTTGAGGTCTGAATTCATGCTGCTACTAGCAGAACATTATGGAAGACAATGCAGAGAACAGGCCGTGGAGTCACTCTGGAATAAATGGTCTCCTCCATGACTTGATGGGGCGATTGTTTGTAGAGCGAACTGGCTCTCCGTTTCTTATGCTTATCATCAGCTTACGTAGTGACCGATGCCTACATCATTGCCACAGCGACCCAGACAGCCAGCCAGCTGCAACACAAGGCCTCAGACACGGATTAATGCAGTACTGTTTTGTGCCGTTTGATCTCTTTTCTCTGACGAATCATACTTGAGCTCCGTTTCTGTGCAATTGTTTTGCACTGCTGTACATCCGTGTATTTACTCATGAAGATGTGAAGATTCCCTCAGTGGCTGGAAACTCTCTACCACATGGTTTCCGACATGAACCAGTTGGCTTCTCTGACAGTAAACAGCTCCCACAGGAATAATTTCACTATGGGCATTCTGTGTAATTGTACAGTGCCAGTGGACAGTAATCCCTGCTAATCAACACGCTGCCTGCCCGCTCAGTCCCTCTCCTCTCCTCTCCACTCTCTCTCTGGATCAACACTGAGTGAAACAGCTCCATATTAGGATCACTATTCTGCGCTGGCTTAAATGGATTGTTTACTGCCAAACACTTAAATAGGCTTGAGGGCACTTACACCAGAACAATTGTTTTAAGCAAGAAGGAGCTGAGATGGAGACCTGGGGGCTTGTCTGCAAAGGACAGAAAAGAGTCTGTGTACACACTAAGTGTACACACACATTTCTGCAAAAGCTTGCATGCATGTGCCAGAGAGTGTGTGAGTGCGTGCGTTCTTACCCAGCGATAAGATAGGCCGCCTGTGTGCCAAGCCAGCTGTGGTGCCAGTGGGGAGATGAAGGATGTGCGCCTTGTTAAAAAGGCTTCAAACACATTCTTTAAAGTGCCAGGTCGACTTTTGAACCCAATGCATCCTTTAAAGCTATTTTTATAGCTAGTGCGTATTATATAAATGTCTCATTGAATCTCAAATGAAAGCAAAATGTGCTAACCTGACTAATTTAGTCAAGACAGGCAGTTTGGCTTTTCCTATATCTTAAAAAAAATAATAAAGAATCCAATATTTACAAGATATCCATAGAGCTTAGAGAATGTGAAGCAGGTTTCAAGTCGCTACATTGAAATAAATGGAAACCAAAAGGCTTCTTGGGGGGTAGGACATTCATCTTAATGCCGTTATGTATTATAATTGTACGCTTTGGAGACGAGTTGGCAGTTCTGTTATGTAAACATGAAAAACTGTCCTCTAATTATGTCTAAGCTGCATTTCCTCCATTCCCAGCCTTTGCCACAGGGAAAACACATGCTGTCTACGGTCGCTGCAGTGCTCTTCTGTCCCTGCAGCAAAAGAACAACGCCCAAAAGAAGAACTGCTGAATGTGTAAATTGACAACTCTTCTGAACTGCTAAAAAAGTTTTAAATATCAACTTAAGAGGTGATAACGCCCAAATGTTGCGATTAGCTGCTTAAAAGTGTTTAAAAATCAGTTAAAGTTGATTTAAATTATATTACATTATGAGGCATTCTGCTCCTTTGCTCCTTATGCTGTATGCGTGTTACCATTTTCAAAATCCCCTTTTTTACGGGAAACAACAATGACAAACCTATGAGCAAGCAAACTTCTTCTTCTTCAGGAATTTGGCCATTTTTTTACGTGTGAGTGTTCCACCAAAACAAGTTTTGAGATCATTGCAAAAAGCCTTTTATGGATCCAGCCGAGCAAACTGTCATATAGCTCCAAGCGATGTCAATCAATTCAGCCATGTTGAGCCTAAAGACGACAAGATCAAAACATCTGGGGGAGTGGTGTTGAAAAAAAAAGTGATCTGAACAGACCTCTGTATCCCACGTTTCATGTCTGCTTAAGGCATTATCTTCTACCAGCATAACACAGCTGAACTCTTGAATGTGGGAAACTTTTAGCATGGAAAATTGATGCAATTAATGCAACAGAAAAAAAGCCCATAGTTATGCTTCTGAGTCATCACTGCTCACTTAAGTTTCATTGATAGGCTGTGTTTGCATACTTCCCAAAAATGCTTGTTCCTTATCTTTGATCTTGAGCCAAAATTGAAAAAATAATGAAAAATCTGTGTCTTTTTTCAGCCCTGATTGTCGTCTGAAGGCTTCCTTACCATCAGTCTAACACATTTCCCCTGTGTCTCAATTCGATGAAGGTATGCTTCGAAGAACACGGTCTATGAAGGCGTGGCCTAATTGAGCGATGTTAAATGAGATGGTCCAGTCTACCAGTCCGTCCCGAGCTCTCCCTGACCTCACCCTTGCGTCATGACACACCACTCCAGTCGCCTAGCAGCTTTGACGTTATCGAAGTCCCTTATTCTGTTAATATTTGCATCGTTATCCATTCAAGTGAGCTGTTCGGCTCTGTGTGTCCACCAAAGTTGTTCTTCGGAAAAACACATCCATCTCCTACGGAATCTTGGGAAAGGGTAGGCCACGAAAAAAATCCCACGGTTGGCTCCTTCACTGCACTCCTTCTTGTCCAACATCCATTCTTCAAATTGAGACATCGAAGGATGCGGTAGCCTTAGAGGACAAAACTCAGGGCCAAGAAGTCGAGCTCTCCTAAATGAGCAAATGCTTGATGATTTGGATGAGATTACCTACATTTTTACAAACTCACAGCGTCTTTCATCTGTTTTGTGGGCCGGACAGAAGAGAACACTGGTGAGAGACCTGACGGGAAGGCTGCAGGGTATCATTATGGAAGCAGAACATAGTTTCAATATTCCAAAGGTTTTATACCGAAAAGATGTACTTTGTAATTTATTTTTGGAGAAAGTTGCAAACCTCTGTGGTCTTGGAATCCAAAAGGTCTTTTTTCTGGCCGGACATGAGAGGTTTTTCAATTATCACCCATGGGATCCTGCTCGTAATGGGAAATACATGATTCGTCTGTTAACCCAGCTTCTCTCTCTCTCTTTTATTGGCTCCCTCTGTTTTCGAATCATCCCTTCTGCCTGTCTCAGCCGGTGTCCCATGCTTCCCTACCTGGCCACGATCCATGACAGATTGGAAACGCATCGGAACAACACATGTACACACAGACGCAGCCGTGCGGATGCAACTATTTAGACAAACCTGATGACCCCGTGTCTCCATCTGCTGTGGCCATAAACCTAAACCTATTTAATCAAAGAGTGCTGAGTCCCTCCCAATAAAGTCTTTCAGCGCTCACTGACTCTGTCACCTGTGATACACAGGTATATGCTCAGACATTAATCACTCTTTCAATGCTGGGGGTCATCTTTGGTTGCCCCTTTGTCTTTTATCCTCGCTATCATTACAGACAATTGTTTTTCCAACTGTGCAGTGCACAGGATATACGTCAGGAATCTGTCTTTAGATAGACAAATGAAGGATGCACGAGAAGATCGACATCAATAATCCAATGAACAAACTTTTGTATCTGTCTGTTTGGATTATGAGTCACATAATAAACCGGAGGTCTGATACAATCTGTTTCCCAGGGAGTCATGGTGGATTAGAGGATCAAAACATGTAACCAAAGCGAACGGCAAAGACAAATGAAGGCTGGGTGTAGGAAGAATAAATAGAAGGAGACATTAGATACGTCTTAATAGGTGTCAAAGAGAGAGAATAACACGTCCGCCTGTAGTACAGTGTGCGCTAATGACTAAAAAATTACAGTGTTGCTGTGTGTTTAGAGTGAGACGTGCCATTAATCCAGGCGGGAGGGTGGAAACGAGACTGCTTTGGATACGTTTTGTACAGTTTGCGAGTGCCAAGACTGCTTCAGAACTGTAACTCATAGATCTGCTGTGCATCAAACTGTAATTTGAGCTCTACTTTGCCAAACGATTACAGTGAACTATGAAGAGCATGAGAAATGAGTCACATAAGAAATAGCAGACAGAAAAGGAACGGTTGTTCGATAAGGACGCCGGTGCGATCTAAAAGGGAAGCTATCATAAGGCTTGTAGATGATGTTTCTTGAAGGAGTGGTCGTCCAGTAATTGTAAGGGTTCGAATCCCCGGCTCCCCCAGCTGCTTGCCGAAGTACCCTTGAGCAAGACACCGAACCCCAAACTACTCCCGATGAGCGGCCGGCGCCTTGCATGGCAGCCCCGGCCATCAGTGTATGAATGTGTGTGTGAATGTGAAGTGTGAAAGCTAATGTTGCTGCGTGTTTGTTGTATTTAGCTACCAATAAATAGAAAACTCAGTAAATAATCCTTTAAAGAAATATCAATACCCTATGCATTTCATATACAACAAAGTGCCTCACTACGTAGTTCAAAAACAGATTTTTTTTTCAGTAGCTACTGTATATCCATAGCATAGCAGGAGTTCACACAAACAAATCACTTAAGTGACAAAACTGACCTTACTCCCCCGTCTGTAGTCGACATAACTTATAAAGCACCAGACAGAAAATGTATTTTTGATGGATGAAAAATGGTTAAGACAACTGCTTTATCATTTTTTTCTTTTCTCTCTTGCCCTGCTGCCCATATCTCATTTCAGATGTATCACAATCACTGCACAGCTCTTCTCCCTAATGTGATAAAATAACGGCGAGAGAGTATCTGACTGCCTGTGCAGCGAGATTCTTCTCTCTGAGGAACCAAGCTGATAAAAAAAACAAAAAAAAACAAGCTGATATTAATTGCTACAACCTTGGGGAGTATTTGGGGTTGAAGATTTAATGCTTACACATTTTTCCATGGGAACATCTGGCTCTCCTGTTGCTGAACATAACCTACGATCTCACGACTGCTGTCACGATTTTCTAAGAAATTTTTCTTAAAGACTAAAAGGACTGACACCCCACTGGTCAAAATCCTGCCAGTGTAACCCCTTGCAGACCAGACAAACCTTAAATTACAGTCTAATAGCCCAGAGGCCACATAGCTGTTCTCCCTGAGGGGAGTGCAGAGTGATGTCACCACGACAAGTTATCCAGAACCGAACATTTCCGCTGCCAAGAAGACATAAGTCCAAGGAAGCACCATGTTTTCAGTGGCTGGAAGAAGACGGAGATGTGTTCATGTAAAACTCATTTGTATAAACATTTTAGTGGCTTCTGGGACTTTGTGTTGGGCTGCCAATGTCTGGGGGAGCTTACTTTCAAAAGAGCCTCCAGCTATGAGGAGTTTGTGTGTCATGATAAGACGGCTGTCAGGGGGTTGTTAAACAGAATGAAATCAAGGACATTTAAGGTTTTGGACATTTTTTTGTCACAATACATATCATATGCCTTTTGCCACTGTATATTACCCCCATCACAGATCAATGCTGATCAACTCAGAGAGTACAAATCACATTTAGATGCACAATCGGTAAAAATAAGAAGAGAATACTTTTGCATCGATTGAGTCATTTAATATTCCACATAAAGAAGAATGAAATTTTACTGAAAAACACTAAAGACACTAAAGCCAATTCCTTAATGGCTTTAAGATGTTTCAGTGTAGTTGTTTAATTTAACTACTGTGGTTAAGTGTTGTTAAAGCTTTAGAGTGTTGTGTTCACATGCTATTTATATCATGTGGTTAATCTGGATATATTGAATATTTATTTATTTTTGTGCTACTTCGCCGGCACGGACATTTTTCTAATGTTAAAATTCAGATAGTTCGTGATTACGTTTTTGTTTACACTATTATGCTTGGAATACATTGTGAATTTTTTTATGTAGGATTTGTCCAAGAACTGAAAATACAGAGTGTGAATGAGACAGAAAACATGCAACGTGCAGACAGAAACATTCCTAAATAAACATACAAGGTTTTCCAGGACACAAAAGAAAACACAAGAGATATTTTCCCTCGAGATATTTCTGGTGGCAGAGAAAACCTGCAAAATGTATCCAACAAAAACATTTGTACAGCCTGTGTTGCTGCTTTGTCCCACTGTCCCTTGCATGTGTAATAACCACAAACAAAATAATATTTTTCTCTTCATATAATTACTCCAACGACGCTGAGATGTCCATCCAGATAGGAAAAGTCTTTCAGCCTCTGGTTCATTCCCCTTTCACAAAAGTGTTTGTGAGCCAAGCTTCTCCTTGCTTGCTCACGGATGGATTGATTGCAGATATAGTGCACTAGCTTTTAATAGACGATTGTGGCAAATGTTCACGATTGTTGTGCAAAGTACCCATAAGTCATACTTGAGTTACAGTAAATATATTACTTTGGGGTAAAGGTCACTTGTGCAAAAAATACTAAAGTACAAAAAGCTTTAGTGTGCTTCAGATGTCGTGCTTGTTGGAAACATCTGAATTATCCTCCCCTACGCCTTTTTTCACTCCAGAATTTGGGGATGCCGTGTCTCACAGCTGCAGCTTTCCAAAACAGACAATCAGACAACACCCACTTCACGCGGCCGTCGGCCAGGTATGCAGGAGAGGGAAAGCTTCTCTTTCAAGGTCTTTTGTTCATTCTTCACGCGACTGTCTCTGTCACTTTTTGTCGTGGAGTTCAACATCATAAAATCCTTTTGAAAAGACCACAGACTGCCCAAAAACATGTGCTGTTATTCCCATTTTAACAATTTATCCTATTCATCATCCAAACTAGTTAATTTCAAGCATATCCCACACATATTTCACAGCTATCAAAAGTTCACCTGGCTCTTATCCGTGAACTCATACAGTCTGGTTTTTTGTGCACCTCTTCCTTCAAAGGTCGTGTGAACCCGTAACATCCTGTCATCCCATATTACTATCACTGCCCTGCTGCATAAAGAGTCGACCCACGTTACAACGTCCTGGAAAAGAGTGAAAGCAACATCTTGTCAGCTCCTTCCAAGTGTAATTGCTCTGACTGAGGAATCTCTACTCCCTTCGCTCTGCTGCAGCAAATTATGATGTGTTCTTATGGAGAATATCAGGGGTGGTTCGAATTAAAATAGATCCTGAGAAAAGACTTTCCAATACCTCAAGCTTTTCATCCCATAACCCACAATAAATCAATTTAATTGTCTCCAAAGAATGTATTCAAAGCTATCTTCGTGTCTGTCTATGTACAGTTGGTATTTGTCACCCACTGGCTGAACTCATGTGTTGCTGATGTATACAATGTCCAGGGATTTAAGCAGGATTTGGCTACCTTTAACTTTAGCCATTAGCTGCAAGCTACAGTATCCACTACATACATATGTGTTCTCTGGCTCAGTAAGTTAAGTTGAAATTGCTTCACCTCAAGGATCCTGACCTTGCCTCAGCCCAAGACCCATGATAAATACACAAGTGTGCTAAAATTCTGGTTCCAGTTTTCCACCCTGTTCTCTGGTGAAACGGCCCTGATCATAGCAGGAATCAGCCATGTCACTGAAATCCTCCACCTACTCCATTTACTTCAATGAGTAAATCTAATTTAGCGAATGACAAAATAGCAGTTGTGTGACAGCGAAGAAGCCTTGTGACCTGAGACACATAAACTCTGAATCAATTGACTGAGCCTCTGTTCAGCTCTGTGATTGCCTCTAATCGCCTCTTTTCCTTCTTGTGGTTTTAGTCTGTTAAATTGAAAGTGAAAAATGCAGCACTAGGATCAACGCTAATCAAAACGGCAAGCAGTGATTAACGGCCCTTGAACCCCACATAGGCCCATTCATCACTGAGTGTTTTACACGCCTCTGAATTTCCATGTGTTTTGGACACTGCGAAGGAGGTTATTGTTACGTCCTGTAACAACTATGTGGCACTAGAAAACTCTAACCAATTACACTTTTGTCATAGAATGCACCATTAAATTTTCAGGTTTAAAAATGAAATGATGATTGTCTGACCCGAACCTCGGGCCGAGGTGTGTTTGTGTCGCTGCGTGGTGTGACACATGAGTGTCCTCACGCTGAAAACGCGACTTGTGGCATTCGTGACATCACTCCCCGAGACGCAAGAAGAAAGCAAAAATATATTTTTTTACTAAGGAAAATGACAAAAATAATAGTAACGCACAGTGACTTGAATAAGTAACTTTAATCTGATGACTGGTTTGGAAACATTAATGCGTTAGATTACTCGTTACTGAAAAAAGTGGTCAGATTAGTAACGCGTTACCGGTATCACTGATTGTGTAGCTTAAGTGCAACATGGAGCTTGATGATATAAAAAAAAAAAGAAAAACAGGAGAATTAACTTTGAGCAAGTTTGGAGGAAAGTCGGAGGGCAGTGACAACAACTCATAATTACAGTTGCACTTTGAGAAGTAACTCACCTACTTTTAGGTTTGTTCTGAGGTTGCTACACATAATTTGTGTATACTCTGTGCTGCGTCTTCTGATCAGATATTAACGGGAGTTAAAGCTAGGGTCTACGACCCTGGAGAGCTAGCAAGATCAGCTAGCAAGATTTGGAGGAGGGAGGGACAGAGGGGGGTGTAGGCAGAACGTTGATCTGATTTTGTTTCTATTTGGGCCAAATAGCACGGATTGGTCAGCTTCTGCAACAGAGGTCTGATTATTTTTTCGTTCCTTTTTCTGAATACATAATGTATTGACTACTCTCAAGATAGAAGGACCATTTCACCCAGTATAACAAAATGTGTTTCTGAACAACATTACAGACCCTAGCTTTAATACAAACAAACACATTCGTACTTATTCCCTCACTCAATGAGAATCGATAAGAGAATCGATAAGGAATCGGATCGATAAGCAATATCGATAATGGAATTGACAAAATCGTTAAATTCTTATCAATTCTCATCCCTACCCGTAGCTGAAACCCATAAAATACGTATTTCTACCAGTATTGAATTTTGTTGCTCCTCCAGAATTCAATACATTTTTGTTTTATCGTTTGTTTTGTTGCCGATACAGGTATTGCATTACAAAAAAAATATTTCATCATTGTCAGTGATCCAACATCTTTCCCCCATCGAACCACCACAGGGAGGAGAGGAAGGGAGTCAGGGTAAAGAGCCATGATAATCATTCTTGACTTTAAGGCTGCTCCTGGCTAATGTCTGGTAGCAGGGAAATTAAATGGACTAAATGGGGCTCAGGCCGGCTAAACAACGTGAAATCAGAAACTGCTGTGCCCACATCTTACAGAGACCCGTCTCCAACACAACATCTTGCACCAAGCTGTTGCACTCGACAGGAACTGGACGAGGAGAGGTGGACCCTGTGTTTACGTCACTGATGCTCAAACACAGTCAAAGCTGATAGACAGTGTTTACCTGATGTCAAACTTTAAATGTACAGCTGCCGATCATATTATCACTACCATATTATTGCCGCTGTTTGCATTCACCCAGACATAAATCTTCAACATGCACTACAGAATTGTTTCCTGGGTGTTTACATGTTCATGTTTATTGGCTTAATCACTGTATATGTGTGTATATGTATATGTTCTATGTTTGTGTACCAAGAAGTAGTTACAAACTCTCATGCATTATGCAACCCTGTGTCGTATAATGACAAATAAATCCCCTTGAACCATGATCAACATTGGCAAGTCTCACACATATGCCGCACATTTCAGTGGCTTGTAACTGACAAAAAAATAGTTGTTGGCAGATTGGTGTTTTACCAGTCAGTTGTACTGAAGACTAAGCTGTGCCAGAGGATAAAAGCTTGTAATTTATCATTTTGATCTATGGTCAAACACTCACCCATGGTCATGACCTCTGGGTAATGATGGAAAAGAAAAAAGACATTCAAACACATGCAGATAAAAGGTGCTTCCTTTGTGGGCTCGATGTCAAGGGCAAGGTGAAGAGCTCAGATATCCAGAAGGAACTGAGATGCAGCCAATGTTACTTCAGGGCACTGCTTACTCTGCAGATATCACATTCCAAAACACTTTTTTTAAAGTTAGAATGAAAGGGGGGTTAAATGGAAGAAGTAATGTTCAAAATGACGTAGAAGATGCAACAAAAGAGTCTGGTGAGGAAGTATAATTTGCTGAAGTATCAGACACCCTATCACACTCCTACTTCTTTTAACAGTAAAATAATCTCATGTACTACTGATACAGATACCAGATGATAAGAGTCCTCATTTTGCTCTTTTGTAACCGTGTCTAAAAAATAACTCCAGGGTAAAAGTATAAATCATCTTTCCTGTCGAGCCGAGTCTCATTGACAGGACTGAGACCTCTCGCACTTCCTCTTGTTACCAAGGAGACGGTAATGTGAAGACCAACATTGTCCAAATCTGTCTTTCTGCCAGTGCATACCACAGCTGTTAATCTGTCTTTTCACAAGGCCTCTCTGTCATTGATTGACAGCTGGGGGAGGATGAGGAAAGTTTGTTGAGCTCTGAGTGCTGCCAGAATGCAGGAAAATTACAGTCAGTACTGTGCCTGAATGCATCCTGTAGATGCAGATAATGGACCAAAGCTACAATAATTATGCCACTCATGCTACTGTAGGTCTCCTGTTGCTGCGATATAAGAGTGTAGATAAACATGACAAGCGAATTGTAGCCTGGTGTTCCTCAGAGCTCAATACTGGGTCCATG
>OMLP01041229.1:0-12077 GCA_900302685.1 Spondyliosoma cantharus | reverse complement strand
AGGCCTGGGGTTGGGGCTCGCAGGCGAGCACCTGGTGGCCAGGTCTTTGCCCACGGGACCTGCAGCCCGAACGAGCGACGTGGGCCCGCCCTTCAGTAGGCTCACCACTCACAGGAGGGTTCAGAAGGGGCCGGTGCTATGTGATTTGGGTGGCGGTCGTGTGTGGGGGCCCCGGCTACCCAATCCCCGGACGGTGACTCTAGCCATGGGGACATGGAATGTCACCTCGCTGGGGGGAAAGAGCCTGAGCTTGTGCGAGAGGTTGAGCGGTACCGGCTAGAGATAGTCGGGCTCACCTGCACGCACAGTCTGGGCTCTGGAACCCAACATCTTGAGAGAGGCTGGACTCTCTTCTACTCTGGAGTTGCCCGCGGTGAGAAGCGGCGAGCTGTTGTGGGCTTGCTCATAGCTCCCCAGCTCAGCCGCCATGTGTTGGAGTTTTCCCCGGTGAACGAGAGGGTCGTTTCCCTGCGCCTTCGGGTCGGGGATAGGTCTCTCACTGTTGTGTCGACCTACGGGCCGAACGGCAGTACAGAGTACCTGGCCTTATTGGAGTCCCTGGGAGGGGTGCTGGAGAGTGCTCCAACCGGGGACTCCGTCGTTCTACTGGGGGACTTCAACGCTCACGTGGGCAGCGACAGCGCTACCTCGAACGGCCTCCCCAATCTGAACCCGAGTGGTGTTGTCACTGGACTTCTGTGCTAGCCACAGATTGTCCATAACAAACACCATGTTCAAACAAAAGGGTGTCCATCAGTGCACGTGGCACCAGGACACCCTAGGCCGGAGGTCAATGATCAAATTTGTGGTTGTGTCATCTGTCCTCCGGCCGTATGTCTTGGACACTCGGGTGAAGAGAGGGGCTGAGCTGTCAACTGATCACCACCTGGTGGTGAGTCGGATCCGCTGGCAGGGGAGGAAGCCGGACAGACTTGGCAGGTCCAAACGTATTGTGAGGGTCCGCTGGGAACGTCTGGCGGAACCCTCTGTTGGGGAGGTCTTCAACTCCCACCTCCGGGAGAGCTTTGACCAGATACCGAGGGAGGCTGGGGACATTGAGTCCGAATGGACCTTGTTCTCCACTTCCATTGTTGACGCGGCTGTTCAGAGCTGTGACCCTAAGGTCTCCTGTGCCTGTCGTGGAGGCAATCGGCGGACCCGGTGGTGGACAACGGTAGGAAGGGATGCTGTCAAGCTGAAGAAGGAGTCCTACCGAGCCTGGTTGGCTCGGGGGACTCCTGAGGTAGCTGACGGGTACCGGCAGGCCAAGCGTGCGGCAGCACGGGCGGTCGCGGAAACAAAAACTCGAAAACTATCTTTCCTACATAAAACCATTGCTAATTCCATATAGGTCATCGCATAGTCTAAGGCATACTGATCATCCTTATTTCTTTGTTCCTAGAATTTTTAAGGAAACTGGGCAACGTGCCTCTAAATTTAAAGCTCATCTGATTGGAACAACTTGCCCGGCTCACTTAGATCTATTACCTCATTTCATTTCTTTAAAAACAATCTGTTTTCATTTATCTTCAAACAACCTGCTCTTGCTTTTAATCATATTTGAGATATGGAAGTAATCCAACTGTAATGTGTAGATGCATGTTAATGTATCTGCATAGCTTGTATGGGTATATGTACATTTATATATGGCAGAGGGGTTTAAAGGGGAAAGCTAAATAAATAGGAGGTAGACCCAAATGCAGTTACTCACAGGACAAGAGGCAGGATTGAGGGGGAACAAAAAGCAAGCTTTTTTGAAACAAAAGCAGAATGCAAAACAAAACAAAGGACCATAAGTGAAAATGAGTATGGGGACCAAAAACCAAAGTAGCAACAAAACAGCAAGACAAAGTAGCAACTAAGGCTAAAGCAAAGTACAACCAAAAGCAAAGTTCAAATCAGAATGCATCAAAGAAATCAAATTCCAAAACATACCAAACAGGACACAGGAGACTGGAGACAGGAGACAGGACTCTGGAGACACGAGAGGAGGCACAGGGAGACCATCAGACCGACAGAAGCAATGAACGGACAAAGACAAGAGGGAAAGCAGATACTAAGTACACAGACACTAACGACGACACGAGGAGAGAGAGGAGGGAGGAGGCCAGGTGAGGTAACGAGGCGGGAAGCACAGAGGAGAAAACACTGATGGACAGAGGGAGACAAACATGCACAGAGGGAAGAACACAGGACACTGAAAGGACAGAAGAGGGTATGGGCATAAAACACCACAAAACACAGAACCATGACAATGTACATCTATGTAAATTTACTGTATGTAATTTTATGGGGGGAATGTGGAAAATGTTTTTTGGATTGATTTTCATATAAGGAGACTAATATCTGAACTCAGTAATTTGGGGTACCTGTGTTTTATCATCGACACAATAGGAATGAATTATCATATGCAAACTACACTTCTATGAATGCGTAAGGCACCACTGACAGGGAGTCGACATTGATGATGACTTTTAGTTCTCAAAACAGCAGTGATGCTGGCAACACCACAAACATTGCTAACATCTGAGACTGAATCGCAATACAGAATGCATTGAAGTTATGCTGCGGCACTCAAGAAAAAGAGCAAAATAACGCTACTATAAAGCGAGACCGACATCTGTCCTTTGGCACTGGGGTATCATCCAGGTACAGGAACAAACAGAGTGTAGAAATGGGTGATTGTTTTTTTCTTTAAGTGATTTATATCTACCTTGGCTTCAATTGTACATGGTATCAGATCAGAAAAGGACCCACTTGTATTGACAGTCCTCTGGTGTGAGAGAGTTTGGTTTTGCTGTTCACAATCATGTCTTAAGTCTTGGTAATGGTGTTGGAAGTCAGTTTACAAATGAAGACTTCCAAGTCCCAAGTCAAGATAGTCATGGTTGAGGGAAAGACTAACAAGACGGTAAATCCTGCGTAGCCAAGCCACCAGAATAAAATGATAGCATCATACATTTCTGCAGAACACACTCATGTCTCAGTAATATGTGTTACTGACTTGGCTTCTTCTCCAGAGTCTTCTATGAGCATCATCATAATCATTATTACTATGATTAGTATTGTTAATTGTTATACCTTTATACCAACTGATTTAAATAAGTGTTCTTGCACTGTAAATCCCAAGTCTGCACAGGGTGCTTAAAAAAATTAAGAAAATTGACTGAATGCACTGTGCCATTGTAGTTTCTGGGCTGTCTTCATCAAAGGTGTCGGCGTGTAGTATGTTGACAAAAGAATCTGTGGAGGCAAGGCTGGGTGGAATGATAGAGCAATCTTTATTGAAACAGATCTGAAGCCTGTGTCCGAACCATGGAGGCCGCACTCTCAAATCTATGGCAAAGTTCTCCCCAATGCTTTGCCCTCTGCTCTACCAGAAATCCTCTCGAACCCTCGATCTTAGGAAATCTACAAGTGACCACCCCCCTTTCTGTGGTGTGCGGGCCTTTTTAGAGTCCATTCGCCCATACCTACCTACTTCTTCCAATTGGTCACTTTGCTGGATTGAGGGTCCATCTATCCAATGGGAGAAAAGAAGGATTGGTCTACCTCCCACCCCCTATGAAATAACTCATCTTCTGTGTGTTACTTAACTCTACTGATGTCAACTAAAGTAGACCAGATGGTCTCTCTATACTTATGTATACATTAAGTCAGCTCCGAACCTCTGCTGTGAGAGCTGACCTCAGTTCAGACCTCTGACGCACCCACAGAGCTGATTAATAGCTCCTGGACATGCATACCCAAACATAGCCACAGTCTCACACTCTCCTAAACACAAGCATCCTGTCAATGTTAAATCATAGCTCAGAATGTGTAACTGTGCAGACACCTCACCATTCCACTGTCTTTATCTGCTCCGTGCAGCTTGATGCCGCTGTGGTCCACTTCTGTCAAAAATAGACTTCTGTATTCTGCGCAGAGCAAAGCGGAGAGCCGCTTCTCGGATGCTGCTGTAACGTGTCGTGGCGCATCAGGTGGAAACATGAGCATTGTCTAGGGTGGCTGCTATATGGTCTCCAGAGACGATCACAGTGGTAATGCAGTGGAGACAAGCCTGGCAGAATCTAAGGGTTATTCTGGCAATTGAGTTGTCCCGTTTCATGTCCCCAGTCTATTTGCATCCAAATGTCCTTGCTCTTGAAAACTTGCAGACTTTGTGGGACTGTTCACAGAAAGTCTGCATACCTACAATTCTTTCAGTCCACAAAGGGGCTGATGCAGACTTTACCAGACTTCATTGATTTGATTACCTACAGTTCATTGCAATACAGATGTGACATTGTAGTTTTTCCACTTGCTAACTGAAATAAAACAATACACGTATTATGATTGTGTCAAACACTTTATAATAACATTATTTGACTCATCTAGGCCATAAATAATATCCAACCATATCATGGTAAAGCATTATGAAGTATGGGCTAAAGAGGTGTTGGTAATCGATATTGATTATTAATTAATATATTATTATTAATGAATTAAAATGATTATAGTTGATTAATGGAACTTAGGTTACTTTGATTCATTAATGCACACGGGGCACCACCCTGAAGTCAGGGATCAATAATCAAATGATATACCTTCAGTCTCAATGCCTGAAATTACTCAAATTGTTGAATTGAATATTATGAAAATATCAACAATTAGATAAGAGGGAAGGTGTGAATCCGAGCACTGACCATCTCAACCAGCTGTTATTATAATATGGGATTGTGCAAAATAATCACAGACACTGCTCAGTTAAAATCAACAGTATTTATTAAAGCTCTCCTCCAAAACACAAACCACCTACTTTAATAAACAACAGTTGCTTTCAACAACTAGCAACATCAAAACATAAGCAAGCCAAAACATATAAATGGGTGGAGGTGTGTGTGTGTGTGTGTGTGTGTGTGTGTGTGACAGGAAATCCCTTATAGACTACAAAGATGGCCGAACGTGGCTTGTGAAGTCTTATCTGCCGGACTACAAATCAGGGGACGTGACTTAAGAACTCTCGTTGAAGAGGACTACAGGAAGCGCCGAACGTGATTTGAGTCCAGCGAGAACACGAATCCCCAGGGAATAATTCAGACTCCCTGAATCATAAAACTGGGATTCAAAAATGCCGCCAGTGACTGTATCGACCAAAGGTGATCACTCCACGTGCGCAAGTTTGAACAAAGACGGCAGTTACGTCGTCTTTGAGTCTCATGTGCAGTTTGGCTGCACGCGAGGTGAATGTAAAGCGATTACCCACAGTTCCAAAAAGGTAGACGTGCTACTGCGAGGAGCCCGTCTCTAGAGTCAATAAAGGATATCACTGGACACAGTATCTTAGGTTACAGTGGTGTTATTAGCTATGGTTTCAGGCTATAACAGATCGCTCATAAGAATGTGTGTGTCTAGAGTGAGTGTGTGTGTGTGTGTGTGTGTGTGTGTGTGTGTGTGTGTGTGTTAGTAAAAGGAAAGAAGCTAAGCTAAGCGAGAGCGCTTAGCAGACAACAAAGCAACACAATGGCCATGTGGTGCACAACGGCCGTCTCTCCCTCAAACAGTGGCTGGCAAACGAATCAAGGTTCGTTTATCAACCGCTGATCAAGCCGGAATACGGCATATTGTGGTCACACGCGGTGGCAAGACTACACAGGCTATCCGCTAAGTGGATTAGCCTGAATGAGCTCCTGGTGAGCGTAATAACACAGTTAGAACAGTACAGTAAAGCGTGAATCGGACTCGGCGGTCCTTTCACAACAAAATTAAACACAACAAAGAAGCACGTTACATACTATCTGTTTCTGCCCAAACAGACTTACTTACTTGTTACCGCTCGCTGCAGTTAGTGTGTATATCCCGTCTGGCTCGGATCTCCAACTCGTTAGGGAAACACGAGCGCAGGGTCAGCTCTAGCGTCCTAAAGCTTGACGGCAGGCTGTTCACAGCGATAGGTCGACTCAAAGGAAGGAACGGGGTTTTTCCTTCTGAAGATTAATTTCTTCCTTCTGCAGTCGGTGAGGAAACGCTGGGTTGTGCAGCATTCCTGAATCCAAAACAATAATGACGAATATTCTGGCACAAAAATGAACGTAAAACAAAAACGGTCTCTGTCTCGTCCAGCGAGGAGGGAACTGAGCTTAGCTCAAACAAAATGGAAAAACATTTCTCAAAGATGCACCCTTACGGCCACGCTGCGTGAAACCGGAGTCTCTCCACAATTTAGCTACCTGGGAATGCGACATGATTTGGGCTCTTCTCACTTTTAACCTGTGAGTGACGTCATTGTGATCCTGGCGGAGCTCCCGGGCTCACAGCCAATGGGGACCGGGTGAACGTCTTGGGGCGGGTCGTAACTCTGCGTCACGTTTTTTTCACACCTTGTGGGCTTTGGTTCTGTTCTTTGTTCTGCAGCTCCTCGTGGCAATGGGGCCCTTAGTAGTTTAGGCTTTGATTTCACTTACAGGCCTTCTCTTTGTTTGAGACATGTGCCTGGAGAAGGCCAAGGCCCAACAGAGGGAATCAAATTGCATTTTAACATTGTAGTATTTAGGTCCATCTATCAGGGGCTTACAGCCCTACAGTCTCACATCCTGGTACGCGGGATGACAGTGAACCTGTTACAGTACATATGACTGAAGCGTGCGGGGCTTCAGTTTCAGTTTATTCATGTGGTGTGTTCAGACATAACTGGTACAAACTAACAATATCCACAGTAAGATACTTTTGTTCCCTCATGAATCAACCAAAGGTGGAGGTGTAGCAAGGCGAGGAGAAAGTTTGTTTATTTTCAGTTGTTGCAATGAAGATGCCATTATTTGCATAGTGGCGTGATGGATAAATGAATGTCCTCCAATAGTTGTAGCTAGAATAGCTTGTAGCTAGAAATGTGTCAGACTGTAAACAGCAAGTCAGAGGAGCTAACTATTTTTACAATAAATGTAAGGGATCTGTAAGAATCAGAACCAGAATTCCTTTATTAGTCCCGCAAACTGGGAAATGTGTGTGTCGCAGCAGGAGAGTTAATTAAGGAGGGGTCAGAGATCCAACACACCTTTTATGTCATATGAGATCACTTCCTGCCATAATATTTGTGATTGTGAATCAACTGCATTTCACAGTAACAGTGGGAAATTATCAGTGTCAATAAAAAAAGTCATAGTAAAGATAAATTCCTGCTCCTGTCTAAATTGAATACACCTTCAACTTAGCATTAGCACCAAATACAAACCAAATCATCTGAATGTTCAGGTTTATAAACCTCCCCTCAGACTTTTTCTCAAATCATAAAGATAACGAGAGATGAATAAAAACATGAGAAAGGAGAAAGAAAAAGAGGGGAGAGGAAAGCTTGGAGATGCAGTAGCAGAGGATATATGATGAGGAGGAAGCTGAAATAATTTGCCTGTCACAATTAATTATGGCCAAAATACTGACACACACACACACACACACACACACGCACAATGGTTTTAATTCCAGAATCTCATTTCAGATCTGATTAATTACTCTCTCACGCTTGACGAAGGAAATCATCAGCAAAACTGAAGGGATTAACACACACACACACAGATATTAAATGAATCATCCAGCTCTCCTGTTTTTGTTTTTGGTTTAAATGGAAAATGCAACACAACAGCAACACAATTATATCAGCAAAATCATTAGACATAAAGTGTTTTTCTCTCTCTCTCTCTCTCTCTTACTCGCTCTGTGTGTGTGTGTGTGTGTGTGTGTGTGTGTGTGTGTGTGTGTGTGTGTTACACTGAGCTAAGCAGATAGATCTCAAGAATAAAATGAAATCTAAAGGAGCAGATTTTGGTGACACTGACAAAACCTGGGCTTTTATTACCATTGCTGTGCCTTCTTTAAATGGCACTGTTGTTTTTTGTCTATGCCAAGTTGTCATATCCTGTAGAAATGCTCTAAATGATGGTGAGGCTGTTATATTTGAGGCTTATATTAAATAATTAAATCTGCTGCAGGGTTGGGTCTAACTAACGTTAGACAAGGATGTTGATGTGGGGCAATTCTCCAAATTCTTACCCCACCCACCCAACAGTGGCTGCGTAAAAAGGCCCTATCTGTCCTTTCTGGATTAACTGAGCAGGGAGCAGTTTTATACAGACTGCGGGAGTAATCGAATAAGAATGAGCTGTAAGAAGAGCAACACATCCTCTGCCATAATTTGTGTTGCTCAACTTTTCTTACGCCCTTACATGATAAGTAATCCTGCTACTCTGTTTGTGTATGTCATGATTGGAGTTAAACAACTTCATCAAACACATGATTGTATAAAAGATATTACTTCATGAGCTCAGGAACACTTAAAACTGTAAAACTGTTGTTAGTAAACACAGTGAATTTTCATTTGTTATTGACATTTTACACAGCAGTGTAAAACGAATGACGTGTGAGTAGAGAAGCCTTCTTTTGCTCTTTCTACACAATGTTAGTAATTGCTAGCTTGCAGTATTGAGATGTAGTATGAAAAGGTGAGTTTCCATACCACCACCACAACAGAGAAGTCTGACAGAAGGGGCAGTCAGTTATCGAGAGACAGTGTTCATGTATTTTAATGCATTTTCTTTTAGCCAGGAAATTAGGTGAGGGAGAGATAGAGAATGATATACAACAGGTCCCTGGCTTGACATGTACTAGGTTTCATGGTCAGCACCATAAAGGCATAATTTGTAAAATATCGCCAGAATTTGAAGTTAGCTCCAAAAATACAAGAAAGGGGTCAGTATAGCAGCTGACGGCTGCTCATACCCTTTGCTGTTGCTATTTTGGCTGTAGCTTGCTGCTGTTTTATAATTAGCTCAGTTAGGCGTGGAGCTAGTGGGCTTATTAGCTGACTGTAGTTTGCTTGGACTGCAACCGGTGCAGAGGTGATTTACAGCCATGCTGACCAGACAAAAATACATGGCTGGTGGGGACAGGAGAGGCATTACCTTGACAAGACCTGAGCAGATAATGTAGAGAGCAAGAATTGAAAATCATCATTGGACACATACAAACTAATGAATGTCATCTCAGGTTTTAGAATTGTCCAATATTGACATATTGTTCATCTCCACTGTGAGGAAGCAGATGATGCCTCTGATACTATATAAGAGTTTGCTGCCATGTTTGCTAGAAAACATTGGGCCTCATTCATGAACCGTTCTTACGAATAAATTTGTTCTTAAGTCCCACTTACGAAGATTTTACGAAGATTGTGGCATTCATAAATTTTTTCTTATCCAGGATTTATTCTTAGGTAAGAACAAAAGCTTACGAACACTCAGGAGTACTCTTACGCACATTTCAGTGCCAACATGTTGGCATGGTTGTGTTTTCTTCTCTTGTGCAGTTCAATAAAATACAATATTACAGTGACAATTCTGTCATATTTATTTATGTATTTCATATTTTTGGTGATTTACAGAAAATTTTAAATTTTTAAATAAATTACATGTGCCAATGATTTAACATTAATCAAGTAAATTGGAAACCATGCCATCAATTAGTAACCCCCCCACCCTATTTATACGTGGCATACGTCGCAAAACAATGGCATATATATTGCTGCTGCAAGAGATTGTTGATTGTGCCCTACGGAGGGAACAAATGTTTCGGAATCACATAGACTTTTTTCAGAGAGCGATGAGTTCCTCTTTGGACACTTTAGGCTCCCACGACCGGTTCTTATAGATCTATGCAACCACTTGGAGCCAGCACTTTGGAGCCACGCACTTCGGTCCAACCCTGTCCCCCCGCATGTGCAGGTGCTGTCGACCCTCATTTTTTTGGCCACTGGAACATTTCAACGGGAGCTGGGGGACTTCATCTGTGTATAAATAATAAATCAAGCCATGGTTGCGACCCTCATTCCAATACTAAGACGTATTTAAATCTCACACACTTTGGTAAACTCCTCCGGGTACACTTTTTAAATAAAGCTATTATTCCATAAAATAAATAAATTACCTTCTGATTCCTCTGGAGTAGCAGCTGCACAGGGAGGGGGTGAAAGCATTGCCTCGGGGCCCAGGTCTGTATCCAGACACTCAGCCGATGGTACTCCTAAAAAGTAAGGTGGGAAAATTAAATTATCAATTAAATAAATAACACATTACAGGGATTTAGATTTTTCCCATATAGCCTACCTCAGAATGCCGTCTCCCTGATGATGGCCCGATGCGCTGGTCCAACTCAGACAGGGTTTTGGTGTCTGCTGTTCCCCCTCCAGTCCGTTGCGTTTCCCATCAGAATTGTGCAATGTTTTTTTTGTTTCAGATTTAAGATCAAACCATTTTTTTTTCACCTCCTCTATTGTGCGTCCTTCTCCAGGCACTGCGTCCACTGCATGTGTGACAGCCTCCCATGTCTCCTTTTTGTTTGTACTGGTATAACCTGCACTAAGGCTACTGAATATATATTTTTTACTTCGGGTGATTTCCTGCAGCAGTACCTCCACCTCTGAACTGCTTAAGTTTTTTTTGCTTCACCTGCTGCGCTCCAACTGATTTATTTTGTGCTTTTGGCAATTTGTTGCTGTTTGCTCTGTACTACAGCATCAGTGTCTACGCGGCCCTGCAGTTTCTTTTATGGGCCCTTTTATGGGCATTAATCGGCGGTTACCTATGCTAATCCTATGTTAATTAGACTCAACTGGCACGCACTCTCAATTTACGAGGAGGTGGCATTCATCAATGTAGGAACACAGCTGCGAACAATTCTGAGGCTTACGAACACGTTGATGAATCTGACGTAGGTTTTTCTTAAGGAACCTCTTAAGAACAACTTAAGAAAGAATCTAATAAGATTCTTAAGAAGATATTGGTGAATGAGGCCCATTGAGCTTGTCCTACGCGGTCATGCCATGGTTTTTTGCGGTCTAATCTGGCATCAGTCAGTGCTATTAGTGGTGATGAGCAAGTGCAGTTCTTCCTCCTTGACTCTACACCTGACCTGTAGAGCTAAATTACATTTTCAAGACTTTATCAACAATTACGTTTTATCTCTTTAAAGGGTGTAAAGTGTTTATTTGCTGCACTGGCTCCATTGTGACATGTGAATAGTATATGACATTTTCATTTAGATATTTGTGTATCTTTCCCTGGCATTCTCTTTAAATGCTCAGTCATGACTTTCACATGTCAGTCTACAACCATCAGTAGGACCAATCACGATCCATTAAGATGTTGGGCATCACTAATGCGCCATGAAAATGTGTTCATGCCTCGTTATGAGCCAGTGACCTCAAATGAAACAACTTGCAGCAGAGACAATCATTTTCTGCTTAGTCGCAGAAAAAATGGTATACATTTAA
Organism: Spondyliosoma cantharus; assembly: GCA_900302685.1. NCBI lineage: Eukaryota > Metazoa > Chordata > Actinopteri > Spariformes > Sparidae > Spondyliosoma > Spondyliosoma cantharus. The sequence goes on along the minus strand of OMLP01041229.1, from coordinate 781 downwards.
ATTATTTAATTTTTATTATTATTATTTCACTTCTTGGCAAATGCTTACATGTTGGATAGCTATATGTTAAATAACAACAACAACAACAAAAACACTACACTTCTAAGATATCATCAACATACCAGTAAAGGGAATTTGCTTTATTTACACAAAAAGAAGTGGATATAAGAAACAGAAAATCAGAGAGATGACAAACAAAACACACTCTAAAAAATAAAACAATGGACAGCAAAAAAAAACATGTTCAAAATAAATCAAAATAAAAAGTAAAGTGCAGGATCCCCTCAAAATACAATTTAGAGAATTAGTAGATTAAAAAAATAACCACTGGACAGTGGAAAAACAAGCTAAATACATCAAAAATAGCTACATTTAAGGCCAATCTCTGTAAATTAAGGGTGTAGGAGATACACTACTTGATAAAAAGTTAATTAATCACTGGGGATTAATAACACACTCGTAAATGGGGCACCACCTCCTTTGTTTGTTTACTGGAATGATTCGGAGGAAATTATTCCAAACATCTGATCAAATCAATTTCAAATCTAAATTTCAAATGTCATTGTCTTAAATTTTCAATCTCATTATCTGAAATAGTGATTTCTTTTACACAGGTTCCTCGACTTCCCCGCATCAAATCAAACTTGCACAGACAAGGAAATATGGTTATATGGGTTTTATTAACTAAACGAATGCAAAGTAAGTGTAATGAAATGGTAAATGAAACAAATGACAACTAGTGATGGGAATTCCGGCTCTTTTAAGAGAGCTGGCTCTTATG
>OMLP01041226.1:7222-29323 GCA_900302685.1 Spondyliosoma cantharus | reverse complement strand
TGTCGATGAGAATTTTAACTTGCTCGGGGTCGGATTTCTTTTTGTGTGACAGCTCGTTCCTCTTCTCTCGGTCTTTTGCGCTCTCCTGCAATAATGTACCGATCCCCATTCCCATCTTGCGTCTTCGTACAATTCCAACAGCATTCAAATGACTTTTCTGCTGAATGTGACGCTTGAGGTAGTCCAACTTCCATTCAGTCCACATTTTTCCCTCCGAAAACTCGCTTGCTACTTTGGCTTCGCAGCATGTTTTGCAGCGCAGCCCTTTCTCGCTCGAAAAAGAAAAAATCTCATCCAGTTTCACCTCTTGTTCTTCTGTTCGCACATACTCCGACAGCCATTCCATCTTAAAAGAACCGCATTTCTTTTTGACTTTAGCTTGGTGAGTGGATGTGCCACTGCCCGTTCTTTTCGCCATAGTAAGGGGCTAGCTAGCTTAACTTTGCCGCCGCACCGTCAGCTATACGCTAACCTGCTAAACAGCGGCACGTACGCATAAAGCACTGTTAATGACATTGATTGGCTGCGTAAGTAAATACGTGTCGCGAGCTGCATCATGTAATTGGCTGGAGAGTGTTAGTCATTGTTTTACTTGTCACCTGTCACTCACTGAGTTGCATTGCAAAATGGTACAGAATAAATTGTTATGCGTTTATTTTATTTACAGTTCAGGTTAGATTTTATTTTATGCGCTGCATAGATTTGCTGTGCGCGGAGAACGTGGGAGCAGTGAGCGATTGCGCAAGCGCGCAGTTTAGAGGGAACATTGATTGGCACTGTAGCTTTTTCGAGGCTATTGATGTGATATCGCCGGAGCTGGACAGAAGATTTGATCAGGCCAGTATGAAACTTGCCGCAAAGCGAGAGAGGGCTGTTATCAAATCAAATGCTTGGGCCAAGCATCACCAAGCAGCTTGCCGATGTCACAAAAGACAGAGGGTCTAAGTGTGTCACAGTCCAAGACATAGCATCATGTTTGACAAAGCTCCAGCCACAAACAAGAGCCATGCTTTCAGAGACAGAAAAACTGATCGAGTTATGTCTGTGCCTACCCATCTCCGTGGCCTCATCCAAGCGCACTTTCTCCGCCTTGCATCTTTTGAAGACATAGGTACACAGCACCATGACCCAGAAAAGACTCACAGTCTGACGCATGCCCACACAGACATTCTGAACTCCCTGGACATTCGTCCCCTCATGAGAGACTTTATCTCCACGACCCCAGAGCGCACCTCGACATTTGGACACCTGTAACCAGGGCACCCTGCCTGCAGCTCAAAGTAAGAGCATGGTGCTGCCACGCACTTTCATATCTATTCATGCAGATTAACGTCACACTATAGTATTTTTGCAAGGTGGTGGGGATGGAGATGGAGAGTGTTATTTTGATCGTGTGTTCTTTGTGTAATGGATGTGGAGAGCTGTTCAATAACATGCTTAAATAGAGATTATTTCCTTGTGGTGTGCATAAAAGGATTTTGGAGCTAATAGAGTCGCATGTGACATAAACGTAGATGGTGCAGTGACTCACGCTCATGCCAGGTGACCAAATCTATTGCATTGTTATAGCGTTATCGTGAAGTTGAATTAATAGCGCATATATTCATCTGAGAACTGATGATATCTGTGTGTTACAGACCCTGGCTGTGTGCACTGAAGTGTATATGACAATAAAGTAGTGAATCTCAATCTATTCATTTATTTTTAAAATGTATTTTAAATAGGCCTATAGGCTCATAGGTTTTTTTGTCCATAGAAACACAGCACCCCCTGTTCAAGATTACTTCCAGCGGCCCTGGTCTTGAAGAAGACAATGGAAATGCAGTTTGGATGATTTATATGTTTTATTTATGAGTCAAATAAGACCTTGAAATGAAAAAAGCCTTTCTGCTAATGCATTTTAATTTTCAAATTTGACATTTTAAATTGAATTTTGGTAACTGTTTGCTGGGGCATCTTTTGAAAATTAAATCTTAAACGTCCTTTTCTTTTTCAATTTAATTAAGTTGCAGAATGAGCAGACTTGAAGAAGAAAATGAAAATGCAGTTTGGATGATTTATTATTATTATTTTAATGGTTTAATGGTCTGATAAAAGAGAATTCAGTGGAAAAACTATTAAATGCTTTGATTTCAATGCTTAATGCCAGAACAAGGTTGAGGGTGGGGTTAAAACTGAGTTGGTTCATGCACACATTGACTGAGCCAAACGAATGTAATCATGAGGTAAATGCAGTACCAAGGCTATCATTACTAATGTCCATGTAGATATTAAATTCACCCATGATAATTACTTCCTCTGTTTCAAGGACAAAACTTGATAAAAATTCTGAGAATTCAGATAAGAATTCAGAATCAGGACCAGAAGTGCATTACACTATAACAAACAGGATTGGCTGTATTGTTTTCCAGGTTGGGTGAGAGAGACTAAGAGTAAGGCTTTCAAATGTGTTATAATTGAGTTTGGGTTTAGGATTGATTAATAGGCTTGAGTCAAATAATGTCTTGAGGAATGTGAGTATTAATATAGCTGGAAGGAGTGGATTAATTAATGGTGACATATTCTTCATTACACAGACAGCTGCTTGTCACCCCACTCTCTCTCCAAGGTCCGTTCCAGGCTTGAGGTGCGATGTATACATGGACCAGAACAAACAGAAATAAAAAGGTTTATGTAAATGGTCTCTGAGTGAGGACTGCATGTCTTCTTCAATACTGTAACATTTGTAGACCAACCTTTGTTTATGTGTAAGCAAGTTTTGCCTCCCCTTGTCTTCCCACAGAGCTCTGTGATGCGGTCTGTTCAGAAAACTGTAATCCCAGCAGCTGTAGGGAGTGGTCTGTGATGTGTTCACTGAGCCAGGTTTCACTGAAACACAGGGTGGCAGATTTGTGAAAGTCCAAGTTTTTTGAGTTGATGTTGGGATTAATGGTAGGGCAGGTGTGGTTAATTATTAAAGTTAAATTAATAAAAAAATTATAAAAATTATGATTAAATCATTAAAACGAGGCACCACCACTGGAATTAGGGTCCAATAACCAAACCCAAAACAGCCTCAAAAGAAGGGTTCACTGTAAATGTTAATATTTTAAGAGTGAAGGAAATTAATCTCAGCACTGACCATCACAACTAGTAATTACCACAAAACATGCACAAAATAATCACAAAAGATACAATATAATAGAACTTAGTAATGTTAGCAAATTGATCAAATCAGTAATACTTCAATAAAAAAAAAAATGCATCATTCAACTACAGCAGCTAAACTATGAAAGTAAAACATTAAGGCAAACTCAAGTAACAAATAACAAACAAGCGTGTGTGTGTGCGCGTGTGTGTGTGTCAGAGAGACAAGGAAAGAAAGCCAAAATGGTGGTGAGCCAAGATGGCTGATGCCATCTTTTGGAGGATGACATCACGGAGTGTTCCAGTAAAAAAGACTGGTGACTTGGTGAACAACTGTATCTAATGTTCCCCAACAAGTCACTCATAAGATTACGTGTGTGTGTCACTTGGAATGTATGTCCATATGTGTACATGTGGGCAAATTGAGGTGTGTGGGGGTAATAACTAAGCCTCACTTGTAGTGCGTGTCTTCTTTAATCCAGATTGCTTCCTCATGTGGATTAAAGACGTTGCAGTATCTTGCAGTGGCTGTTCAAACAGTTGATGTTGGCCAAGAAAACGGGCAAAGCAGGCATTTTCTGAGTGGAAACCTCCTTTTGCAGGGATGACAGAATTTACACAGCACTTCTCTGGATCCTGTTTAGTAAACACAGGGCAGTTTTGGCTCGCCCAGCGACGTTAAAGACTGAGGCCTTGGCGGGTGAAATCCAAACCTTCGTGTGCTCCCTTTTAGTAACAGTGGCGCAGGCGAAAGCTGACCCTTCCAACAACACACTACGATGGGACTAGCGATGGAACAGACACGCAGCTGTTCTTATCTTCTCAATGTATCCGGTAGCTACGGAACTGATGATGTGTTCAGGTGCGCTCACAGACAATTCATCTGTCATACATCCTCCTTTTTCATAAAAACAATTTATATATCCCACATATAAAACAAAAACATACAGTATATCATAGATCTACATAATTGTTTTATATACAATATCAATGTTAAGACTATAAGACACCAGGGAGTCGCTGCACCTGGACAAGAAATAGTCACAGGATGAAACTGTAAAGCCACATACTGACTTATTATTGTAAATCTTGTGTTCGGTTTAAACAAGGTTTCTACATGCACAAACACATACAGAGTACCCTCTGGTGCGATGAGACATATTCCCTGTCATAGCTAATGATTGCACAACACAATTTATGCAATACAGACTGGGGTTGTGGGTGAGACAATCATCTGGCTGCTGTGTCGACCTCATGAGGGCCGACCAAAGGCATCAACATGCAACTAATAGAGGCCTATTATCAACCTGCTGAGGAATCAGCTGTCTGTCTATCTGTCTCCTGGCAGTGCTGTGAAACACGATGATTAAGAAGACAGCTCAATTTCCTCCAGCAGAACAGGAAATCATGTCCATGCCCAGAGTTGCTTTTCAAATGAAGGGGAATTTTTTGGTGAAGTACCAGAACAAGCATACTGTCTCACTGGGGGCTTCTCTACTCTGGAGAGCAGGGTCCAGTTCATTATAAATCAATGGGATTTATAAATAAAAAGATGAAAAAATGGGCACATTTCAGTCATTTGACCAGCCTTTGGTTATTTTATAATTGTCTTGAGTAAACTCTATATGGATTTCCATATTAGACAACTTTTTGTCTGAACAAAGAATTTAGGGTTAAAGGTTGAACCTGTTCATGTAATAGAATGGGGTCCAGCACACACCATCCACTCCCTACATCCCCAACAATTGTGAGTTACCAGGTGAAAGGAGGACTGCAGAGACTCCAGGCCCTGGTGGTGTGAGTAAAGAGGTGTATGTTTGCATCTATTGAGCAGCTGTGTGTAGTCCTGCAGCAGATCTTCAACCAGAGACTGGCAGACTAGAAAATGTCCCCACAATGTGGAAGACTTCTATAGGAGAAGTATACTACTTGATAAAAAGTTAATTAATCACTGGGGATTAATAACACACTCGTAAATGGGGCACCACCTCTGTTGTTTATTTACTGGAATGATTCGGAGGAAATTATTACTGGAGGAGTGAACAACGTTTCCGTTGCATAAGAACCTTACGGGAGGGTAATGATTGTTCCAGGTATTAGTCAAACCCTCAGGCGTTACCAGGGAAACTAAGTTATGGCTTGTGAAAAACTTTATATTATATTTATATACAGTATTGATTGTAAAATGCTTGAAAATATAAATTAATGGTCTTAATTTCTTTTCTTTGGCAAGTGACCATGGTATAAGCCATGGACTCCACTGCACGTCAGACGGTTCTAACGCCTCCGCGTCATCCATTAACTCCTGATTATGGACACCTCGTCGGGCATTATCCCTTACTTCATTATCTGTTATTCCAATCCAAAATGTAACAGTTTGCAATTTTACGCCGCAACCAAATGAGGCTGAATCATGACTGGTCTCTTTCTCATTAACCCTCATAAGTAAGTGTGCAACCATGCTGAGACTGATCTTATCGCTCTGATGATGAGTTTGGTTTCAGAGTAATCGCTCCAACCTTCTCTAAATCACTGGGCTTGAATGATCATGAGCACTTCGCACTTGGAACATCTGTCACAGCAGGCTGGTCTTGAAGCTGTGAGAGTTTTAATGATTAGTTATCTGTTGATCAAGGCCTGTTTATGTTTGATCTATCAAAGTGGGAACTTGTCTAAGGAGATAGCAAAGCTGATTCTGTCTGATTCCCTCTGATTAAGGGGCCACTGTGAATACCCCAGACGCATTCCTGTATCAGATGATATACTACTAGGGATTGCATAGATCACAAAGATGGAGATGATAGATTATTCTTGACTCTGAGATTTCTGTATATATGTGCATATTGTTTTTGTTTCAAGGAATAAATAGCTCCTTTTGTTGTTGTTAAGATGGTAGTATATTATCACAAAAGTGATGTAAAGCAAGGTGTTGCACCATGTAAAATTAATCACCATAAAGGAATCTGTAGCATCACTAAAGAGACACCCAGCTGCAAGACTAGAGGCTCTTGATTCTCTAGGCAGAACGCTCAGATGACAGGCGATCTGGGACAAGCCAGTTGCCTACATGAATGTGTGGTTGGGGGTAACCCGTTACTTTTGTTAAGAAAGTAACACTTTACAGTAATATGTTTTGTTTAACGGCATAATATAACATGTTAATTAATGTTGAATAATATCCCAGTAGTATATTACTACATGATGATCTTATGATACTTATGATCCTTGTTGACGACCAAAGTGAAGCTTTTAATGTTGTTATCTAAAGAACCCATTCGACCCAACACAACCATATTAAAGTGGCAATCTTGAATATTTCCGTAAGCAGTTGCAAGTGTATTTTTGGACCTCACTGCGTCATTTTGTTGTCAGTTGGCAGCTTTGCCACTCCTCCTTAACAGCGAAAAGGGAATGATGTCTTCTGAGATGGTAATTATAACACTATTTACTGAATAAAAAATGGTTGCTACAAAAGCAACGTTATTTACATAGGGTTGTCTGCCGAATCCCACCATTGCTCTGACGTGAATCTCCAACTGTCTCACCCTGCACCTGCACCTGAATCACATGTCCATAAATCAAAGAGCAGCCTGCGGGAAAAGAAACACTGCTGCCACAATGTTAAGTGTCCTGGGTTCACCTAATTGAGCTGGTTTAATTAGAAGATAATAAACGGGACATGGCGATGAAATGTTAGTGCACTGAGCAGCAACATACTTGTCCTAAAGCAACTCTGGGGGGACATCCGTCTCGAATGTGTGCTCTGGTGGCGAGTCACCTTAATTACAATGTTATGGTGGTCAGTACATACTTGCATTGTCTAACATTAGGGCAACTTATTCCTGTCATTATGATGCAAACCAACTACTCTCTCTGGCTGTGCGCCGCTTGTGATATTTTACGGGAAAGTCCCCACCGACACCCAGTGTACATCTTTGGTATTACATCAGTGTGCCATAGGCTCAGTCATTATTGTGTCACCTCATTCAGCGATAGATAATGACTTAACAGATATTTATCGACATGAAAATCTTCAAGTTTATTATTTTAATACAGGCTGTGTGTGTTTGATATAGCCGAGCCTCTAGGTTCTGTGTTCTGTCTCTGTGTGACTGAAATGAGACGTATTTCGTAGCCTAATGATGAAGCCTGATCCTCTGAGTGCACTTTAATTTACATTCTTGAATCACATATGTCCATGCAGTCCTTGTTCTGTGGACTAAAACAAACAGGCATAGAAAGAGATGTTTGTCTTGTCATGTCATGATAGAAGGTCTATTGTGTTTCATCTGACTGAGCCTACTATCAAAAAATATGTAATCCTATTTTCAACATTTTGTTGAACGTAGCTAAAAAGTGTGTTAAAAGTAATCTATTGTTCTACGCTTACAGTAAAAGTGTAACATGATATATTACTTTAAACTGAATGTAAACAGTAATACTTTTGTCAGTATTTCGCAAAACCTTCCATGCAGATCTACACAGCAGACCTTTTAAATTGATATGGTAGATTTGGGTAGTCGTTGTAGGTTCATTACTACAAGCCACTCATTTGACATTATCACATTGTTTTCTCTTTGCAGTTCGAACCTGCTGCTCTTCTCAGTTTAACACTCATAAGCCCCATTTACACTGCAGGGGATCCTGCGCCAATTCGCCTCTGTGTGAAAGTCTCAGAGGTGGTGAGGGGCAGCATTGGTGAACCGAACCAGTGTGAATGGATAAGTTGGCTACACAGGTCCCTCACTCAACTAAATAAAGAGAAACAAAGCAACGTTACATGACCAAACAACAGTAACGTAGTAACTATAACTGTCTTTTGCAACTTATATGAGGAAAAAAATACTGCAGTTATAGAAGTGTCTGTCCTCCTGTCTGTCCTCCTGTCTGTCATCCTGTCTGTCCTACCGACTCTTCGTCACATTTTGCCTGAAAAACAGCGTCTGTCACCGGCAAAAAACTCACCAAGTGTTTGTGTTGAAAAACAATCACCGCGACAGTCAGACCTCCCGACCGAGACTTCAGTGAACTTTCCCCCAGAAATCAGCCTCCCTCCCCACAACGTAACTTTGTCACTTTCCAGTTTGGTGGGTCTGGATCTCAATCACAACACATTATAACAGCATCCATATGATTAGAAACAGTCAGCGGGTACATGTTTAGATTAACAGGAGGACACCAGGGGAAACACACTGAAAAAAGCACAGAAGAGCCTCTTTAGGATCCACTGCGCCGGCTTTCTGTGTGAATTACACACTGGTGCATCTTTATGTCGCAGTTAATGCGGCGTCTCTTTGTGAAAAGGGCTATAGTGAGTCTGTCCACCTCTTCACTGTTTTGGTTTACTCTCACTGCTCTTGTAGTGTCATTTTCTGCTGCACAAGAATGCTGTGTTCAGCAAGCGCTCCAAAGATAGATTGAAAAACAAGATTTTTTTTATCAAGCATTTTCCAATCTCAATTGCACTGAGTTTGAGTTTGCCAAAATTCCTTCAACTAATTAATCTTTGTATTGTTGTCAAACACAACTTGCAGCTGATATTGGTCCTCCTAAGCCACACGGTCATGTGTTTCACAAAGTGTCAAACCTCGCCCCATTTTGCTTGTGGATGACTTTCGAGGATGCCCCTTTCCACTATCACCTGTTATCAGTGAACCTGTGTGGAGTATTTCAAATGTGTTTTTGGAGCATTCCACAACTTTCACTTTGCCCTCGTCTCAACTTGATACATGTTGCTGCCCTCAAATTCGAAATGAGCATATATTTTATATTTTGTTTTTCTTAAAATCAATGAAGTTGATGAGGTCAATCATTTGTGTGAGTTGCTATGATGACGGCCCTACATGCAGATGCAGCAGCCAGTAGCTCCTTTAATCCTTCTACATTTTTGATATGTATAATTATTATTATTTTTTTTCATCAAGGTTAGGCTTCTACTGAAGCACGGTTTGCCTACAATAGAAATGCACTCATCAACATTAGAAAAGGAAGTGTGGGGTTTGGATTGATTGCAGCAGACTGCGAGAGGATCTCCACCAGCGGCACATACCGAGCTGCCACCCAGACCAGTGGGAAAGAACGCCACAGAAAGCTATGATCGCCCCAGGAAGAGTTGAAATAGAGGCGGCATCAGAGCTAACACTTGGGCTGGCCACATAGAATGCTTTTTTTTTAGTGCGTGGCGACTGTGTTACCGAGCTGCTGCTGCTGCTCACTCGTGTTTGTGTTCACATAGGCTGCGAGTCAGCTGCACTGCTGCTGCTGCAGCGCGGCTCCTGCCTCTCCTGTCTGTTTACATGGAGCTTGACTTTGATTATTATCTTTAAATATGACAGCATGATTTTCTTTTATGCCACTGAAAGAGCAAGAAAGTGGGAGGGGGAACGAGAGGGATGGAGGGATGGAGGGAGGGAGAAGAAGAAAAAGAGTGCACAGGAAAAGAAACACCCTTCACCTGTTGTTTTACTCGTTTCATGTCTGTGACGTTTTCTACACATACAGACATTAAAACTGTAATGAAATGCTGCTATGATGTCTGTATGACTGTGTACAGGTCAGTGACAGTGTTCACCAGATGTCAAATTTCTGATGCAGAGAAGATTTTTTACACAGTGTCCCAACTTTTTGGGAATCAGGGCTGTTCTGAAGAAGGACAATATAGCTGGGAAATCCACACGCAATCATTTCTCCATGGAGAAACACTCATTTTATAACTAGAACACTGTCACCTGCCTTCACGGGTCGATCATCTACATATTAAGTAGTGCATTGCTCTTCAGGCCCTGTGTTTTCTCAAGGGCTGACAGCGATATCAGGTAGATGAGACACAACTTGCCGTACTATACAAAGGTAGTGCAATGGGGAAAAGCGATCACAAAATGCCAAACCAAACAACTCCAATGGGTTCTGACAGCCTGTGATCATTTATCAAATGTGTATGTAAACAGGTTTAACTAAAGCACTAAAACACTGGCTGTTTCTTAAACAACCACTGCATTATTCCATCTAGCGGCACAGTGTGTGCAAAATCAAACAGAGCTGTGAGTGATCAGTATGTGCTGCATGTGGTCCAGTCGGAGCAGCAATGTTTGATTTCAGTGTCAAAACACATTAAATTGAATGACACCAAACAAGAATGCCTGGGCATTTTATTCTTATAAATGATGTGTGAAAGTGCCTGGTGCATTGTAAATGATTGTGATGGTGGGGGCCAGCTGATTAGCTAAGTATGATGGAGGGGCAGGCTGATGGTTTTAGATGGGGAGCTCAAGAAAAACAAGCGCACAGGGAATTTGGATAATAACCACTGTATGGTGGAGCAGCGTTTCTTTAGTCTCGTGGGGTCCAGACTCCCCTCACGCTCATCCACACAGCCATCCTGCATATTATGCATGATCCTTCCCAGCTACTGAACTTCCACATGTATTTATTAACCCAACAGCATCGCACAGACAGCTGCAAAAAGATATGAATACAGCCGAGTGAGTTGTCAACATTCGTTAGTGTGACTGTCAGCTGACCACTAAAGATTACCTGAACCTTGTGTGTGTGTGTGTGTTTGTGTGTAAGGGAGATTTATAGTCTCAGCAATTGGCTTTTCCTCTGCTCTTGTGAGGCAGCGTCCTGGCCTTTTTTGGTTTCAGAGAAATGAGCACAATTCAGAGGCTTACTATGTTGAGGTGGTTCAGGTCACTTTGATTAGCAGGAAAGGTAGAAATGAAGTGACGTGAAACACAATGAGACAGAGGAGGCTCATCTGCTCATTTTGTCCAGTCAGAGGTCAACCTGCGACTTCTAGGTATCGCTCTCTCTCCCTCCCTCTTTGTTGTGTGTGTGTGTGTGTGTGTGTGTGTGTCTGTGTCTGTGTTCATCTAAATGTCCATGCAAAGTAACTTACATGCTTTTATTTATTGATGAAAGTACAGTACATTAATCCTAAAAACTGCTCTTCAGACATATGTGAAAACACTCTGCTCTGTTGAGCATCCCAGAGTTGAGAAGTTCCAACGTCCAATCGTCAGAAAGCTCTGTCAGCAGTCACATTCATACCACTAATCTCCATTCACTTCATTAAATATGTATGCATCTGCTGTGTGGACACTGCTTTATCTTCAAGAGCACATGTAGGTGAGATCTATAGCAAGGTAGAAAATTACACTAACAAACAGACTGAGTTACTGTTTTTCCAATCTTTAACATATTGTAGAGTGTACTGCAGTATGCAATCGGTGCATATTACCAGTGTGGTCGAAGCACCAAATGCAAAATTGAGTGATTAAGTTGATAGCCCTACTGTCACTCCTTCTCTGATGTGATGTACAGTATGTTTCCAGTATTTGATTTGTTGTTTAGTTAGTTGTTTTCATATTTATGGGAAACGGTCACCATCCTGGAACTGGCAAATATATTAAACAGGAAGTCGGACCAATTATTCATTGTGATGAGCATGAGCTGAGCATGAAATGTTTTAAAAAAGCACACCTCTTACGTGGTACATCACAGAAGTTTGCACTTTTCTTATATTCTCAGGCAGCAATTACTTATTGGATCAATCTTTATGTAGATCTATTCTAACTTCCCTGAATAATTGTCATCAAAACATGGCACTAAGCTGCCCGTCAAGCCCACAGCAGAGTCACCTGGAGTCCCTACCCTCCCCCTTTAGTCCTTTAAAGATATGTCTCCTCTGTCCCAGTCATGCAAATCAGCCACAGGCTAGGATTGAAGTATTTAAATATATTTAAATGAAATTGAAATATATTGAGATGAGCAGTTCTGCTGCCTGCGAGCCAAATCACAGTGATTGCTGTGTGCATTCATGAGGAGATGTAGTTTTTTTTTTTTTTGTGCTCCCACTGCCACTGGGGAGATCTGCACAGCCAGACACCTGCAGCTGACTTATCTAACAGACTTTCATTATATTTCCTTACACTGCCTTCTGACACTCTTATCTCTGTTGATATCACAAGACCTCTGGAACACTGATGTATGCACGTTAGGATCAATGTAGTTGCACACTGTACTTTAATCATACTAATGCTAATGGTTTAGATATGGCATGAATACAGAAAAAGCCAGTGTGGAGACAAGACCTGCAACATCGACCTCCACTAGGTGACATGTGTTGTAAATGTTTAGCCTGAGCAGAGAAAAAAAAGAAGATGATTAATGAAATAGGAAACCATTAGGCAGAATAAATGCTGGCAATGTACGTTTCTAGAAAACAATGGATATGTAAGGAATCTTTAGTTCTTTAAAAAGTCTTGGCTTGTTATGTTTCTTCTTCTTCAAAATTTAAATTTTATGTTGTGACAGTGCTGTGATTTTGCTCTGGTTAGGATTAGGCTAAAAGAAAAAAAAAAAAAAAAGACTTGAAGTGAAGCACAGATCTTGTTTTGATTTAAAGGTGCAATATGTAAGAATTGACCATATGCCAATTTAATTGAGTCATTCATTCAAACAAAAAGGCACCATCATACAACCGGCGTAACCGCTAAATGCTGCAGACCAGCTGCTGTTTGCTAGCTCACTCATTTAGCTTTACAGCTTGTGTTACGGACTGAGAGCTCGGAGGCCCACCAGAGTGTTACCAGCACAAGAGCTTTGGACCTGTACGAGGAGGATGTCTTTAGGCCCACAGTGGGAGGGAGTCAGTGGGCAATGCTGGTTGGAAGCAGCCAAGGAATGGACACCAGACCAGTAGCGGGGCATCAGTCAGTGGCCAACATTGGAGGTCTGAGTAGTATAACTGAGCTATCACCTCTTGAGGTATAAAGTGGTATTACAAGACAGAATGGGCTGGGGCCAGCTGCTTAGCATACCAACTTCAGTAGACAGATGTTAAAATTGTTATTTCTTCCATTATATTGATCATTTTAGTCAATTTTGAATGATTAAATTCGTACACATTGCACCTTGTTGCCGCATTTTGTTGCCACCAACATGGCAGGAAATTTTCCCAAGGTCTCCTTGAAATATCCAGTGGTTTCATACTTACAAATGTTGAAAGACAGTTTGCCATCAAGCGGAACATTTCCTTCCCAATGCATATCATCGGGTTTCTGTGTACTGATACATTGCTTCGTGAGTGTATTGTAAAGCCTTGAATAAAGACAAAAATGGGTCAAAAAGTATATATATATATATATATATATATATTACAGTCAATTTCTTTAGCTAGGTTAGGAAATAAACTAGATTTGTAAACGGTGTCCTCGAATTCACAATGCGCATGGATTGTGCTTCTTCCCTTCTCATTTTGAGACTTTACAGTATATCACTGTAGATTTTGCAGGCAAACTTCCCTCTGTCTCCTGAGTCTCTGTGTGCTCCACTAGCATTTTCAAATGTTTGTGGCTTACCCTTCCCCATGGTTAGTCCCAGCAGTGGGTAAAAAAATGATGCCCAAGTCACTTATTCCAGAAGTAATTTGGCCCAAGTCATCTAATCCTCTTATGTTACATAACTGACTGACAGCATTATTTGTATGTCAATAGTCATCTATTGTCATAACCTTGTTGTGTGAAATGATTTATACATATCATATACTCTATATTTGGTTCAGTTTTTTGAAAAACTTGAAAAGGGCCATAATTTTAAGAGGGTGATGATATACAATATATGCTGATATGGCATATGTGTTGTAATTTCCTGGTTTTAAAGGCCGCATTGCAGCAAAATGATGTCATTTTCTGAACCCACCAGGTACACATGCCACATTACTGACGATTATTTATCAAAAATCTCATTGTGTTATACGTTCAAGTACCAGTAGTCATCCCTACAATATCCTGGCAATATCCATACGGAGGGATTTGGTCAAAGATATTGTGATATATAGCCTACAAATATAGATTTCATTAATAGTTTTTAAACTTATTTTAAGGTCATATTGCTCAGCCCTATGGCATAGTTGTAGTCTAGTTTAAGTTTTTAGTACGTTAGTGATTTCCTGTTGACCAGTGAAGCTCCAGTCAGTGTGGAGTAAAAGAAAAGCTGTGTGTTAAGCTGTTGAATCCGCAGCATTAGGAACAGGTTGGTGGCAGGACCTGTAATTGCCAAGTAATGTTTCAATGGTTGTTGTTTGGGTCATGAAAAGGAAGACGCTGACAGTTCACAGATCAAACATAGAATTCAGCTCAATTCATTAACACGAGTGAATCCAAATAATGCAACACAGCATGAGTGAGTGGGAAGAGGCACTTCAGGATTTAACTGATACTTCGGATAATTACACTGGTTCTGCTGCCTTTTTCTCAATATGCTTATATGTGACGTTGCATGTGAAATAAACTCACTCAAATGTGTTTGTACAGATGTGGTGAGAGTTTGTTTGTACTGGCTGTATTGTGGTTGAGTGTACTTATGTAAATTGTCCTCTGTATGAAAGTGCAGGTACTTGTGTGTGCATAATTTCTATGTGCTGATGATTTCATGGTCACAAAAGGTCTTAGAGGACATACATTTTGTGCTAGCCTCTTAAACCAGCCTGAAATTAAAGCAACTGCAGAGTGGTGAGTCTGGACTTGGAATTCTAAGGAGGAGGACAGCTTTATTTATATAGCAGCTTCCATCAGACACACAACCTAAAGGGCTTTACAGAGCAATTTAAAATGATGTACAAATAAAAGACAATAATAAATCAAATTTTGCACAAATTAAGAATTATTACAACAAAAGTTGTTTTAAGTGTTATAAACCAATAATAATAAAAAGAAAAGACACGGCAGCTTAGATAAAAGCCGGTATAAAAGGATTTGTCTTGAAGTTGATATCCACAGAGGAAGACACGTGAGAATTGCATGAGTGTCCATCAGCAGAACTGTCCAGACCAAATATATATATACAGTTAGTCTACTATATATGTAGATGGTGGAATGTGTCCAATTTCGGTAACTTAATGAAGTTGTGATCTATCACACCCTCAAAAAACACAGATACACAGAAAGAATAAGAGAGACAGAGATCTTAGTTACAACAGCAAGAGGTCTTGCAAGTGGGGTTCAGTGTCAGCTCAACAGGCCTTTGTGTGAGCAGGTTAATATCCTGTCAGGATTGGACATTCAGGCAATTTGCTTCATGTGATTCACCAGTGTGCAGATGACAAGTTCTAAGGGTACATGTCTTTGAGGCCTACAGAGCCTAGACTATATATGAAGGCTTGACCACTGGGCAGTACGCAGCCAGATTTTCACAGAATATTGTCGAGCCTCCAACTTCTGAATGTAGTTGCTTGGTCTTCAAACAAGTCATTAAATACATTTTGGAAATGTCATGCTGAAACTACTTTCTTTATGCATTTACTATGATCGTCAGAAAAGGCAGATGTCTTCACTGGGAAAAAGCACACCCTCAAATCCCAAAAAGTGAATCCATTTGGCTAAACTTTCATACTGTTTTACCGCACTTGCTCAAACTTGTTTTAAAGAGAGATTTCAACTCATAGTATTTATTATGGAAAAATGCTTTTTTTGCTCTTGTTTTGTCAATCGTGCTTGCTCAATCATAAAAGTGTATGTAGTCGCTTAATCATATCTCTATCTTATCCTTGAACTGTATGTAGTATCATGATACTGTGTCTAGCTCTTATCTTTAGTCTGACCCAAAGTACTGAAATAAAATTAGTTTTTAAATTCATAATTTGCACCAAGAAACATAATGCAGTCTGGATCATGTTTTATACTACACGATGAGGTAGGTAGCCTCTTAAATTAACTTATTTGCAAAATCATGAAACATACTACTACTTGATACTTGAAATAAAAAAAAAATCAACATTATATTATCTATTTTGATTTTACTAAAATATCGGCTAACATCAGCTTGCAGCATCTAAAGCATGAAAAAAAAGCATTTGTTATGTTTAGGCACTAAAAGCACTTGTTTAAAATGAGGGAAAATACAAATATTGAAAAATACAACTGTCATGACATGATAACAATATAATATGTACGATGTCTGCATTGAAATATCTAAAACAACTCGACCTTTGTTATCCCAAATATGTCCAATAATGTTCAAACCCAGAGAAATCCACAGGTAACACAGAGTCAACATCACAGTATGTATGAAAACCAGACAAGGGAGGTCTCCTCCATAGCTCACTGCTGCAGTCAGGTTGATAAATGGGAGTCAATCCACTTTTTATTCCAAAATATTACAAAGTAATGTCCCGTCCCAGTGTGAGCTCTCCTCCTATCAGGAGAAGGTAAACAGTTCTACATCAGAGCAGATTCCAGTGTAGCTTGACTCTGAGTGGTGGAGTCGCAGCGCTGCTGTGGTATGTGGTTTATGCTTTCAGCGTCTCAATATTTTGCCATATGATCACTGTAAACCCCACAAGCAAGTGGACATTTGTGATATGAAATGTTGCTTTTTGCAGTTGTTTGTAGATCTTTCGGCCCTAATTCCATTTCCCCCCCATTGAGGCAGTCCAAAAGCAGGGGAGACGTGTTGACATGGAGGTGAAGGGGATGTCTAGGAGAGACAGAGAAAGAGAGGAAAGACAGTAACGTTAATCAGCTGTCACTACGCACCTCTCACTGCTGCTGTCAATGTCAATAAATAATCCAAAGTTTGTGACAGCATGTTTGGTTTGGTTGACTGCTTACCCCCAGACATTGTTCAATGTATTCCTGGCACTGTAGACTTTTGATGTGTTTCCTGACTTTTTAGTTCCACCTTGTCTGTGCTCAGAGACCTTCTGATTTACAAATGAAGCACTGCCCTCGCTCCGCCCAGCTCTCCCGCCACAGCACACGTCAAATGTCTTTTGTTTAAATAGAGAGTCCACTAGGGGCTAACTACAAACAAAACGCAGTCAGTCAACAATGTCATGTGTAGAAAACGTGTATGTTGAAGCAAACATGTCTGTTACGCTGTGATCCTACCCTCTCACTAAAGTTACATAGTGCAGCAACAAGTGACAGAGACACCATTCACCCTGTTACAAGACACTGTACCAGCAACAAGATTGTGACACCTATATTTCAAGGTAATAACTGTTACATAGCGTTGCTTTAACTTAGCTGTGTGGCAACGCTTATTACCAATAACCTGACTACACAGAGGTCACATTAACACTTAAACATGTGATTTACATTAACCTAAGTTAAATAGTTCTTAGCCATGCTATGCTATGCTATGCTGCATTCTATCTAGGCCCAGTTCAACCTTAACAGGCTTTGAAGAGAAAGATGCTGGCGGTTCCTCAGCTGATGAGCCAGACTGAGAAAGGTTGTGATTCCAGTGTTGAATAGTGCCGTCTCATACTCCAGTGTTGATGAGAAGATGGAGGAAACAAGTCGCTCCTGTTGGTCCTTCTAAAGTCAGTAGCTCTATATAAGCTTGCTTCGTCTTCCTCTTGCTTGCAGAATTGGCTGGCAGGCCTTGTGTCATATCTGCTTGTGTTAACTAAACTTGAATTTGTTACCCTGGTCAGGGTTGTCAAACACTCTGACCAATGAAAGCTAAAAGCAGGGCAGAATTCACACCTAGGTGTGAAAACCTGGAAGATTGTGATGCACTGAGTTCAGTTGAGAGTTTGACTCCTACAATGAACATCTTTATCTGTGAATCCCAGCTTAGTTTTGCAAGGTAAAGCATGCATGTTCTTCTATGGGTTACAGTTACCCTTGGCCTCACCGACCTCATAAGGAGGCCCTCAGGATAGAACCCACTGTCATCTGAGATTTACTTTCCAGCTGTGCAGTTGACATGTAGACTGACCTGTGAACGCATGACAGTGATTTGCTTATTCATCCTAATGAGCTGACTTTTCTCTTCAGACAAATGATTGCATTTGGATATCCACCTATATGTTGCTTCTCATTTTTCTCATTCTCATCTTTAGTTTGCACTATCTGGACAATTATTTTAATACCCATATTTATTATTTGTAAATAACAAAACTGCTACACTGTGTATATTGTGTAATATTATGTATATACTGTATGTATATACAAGTCTATTCTATTCCTTGCCTTTGTATTATATTGCTTATTTTCTACTATTATTATTGTTTATTGTAATATTAATGTCCTTTGGCTGCTGTGGCAAAGAAATCTCCCCGTTTCTCTGAAAATTCCCCGAGTGTGATTAATACAACCCTGATGTCGCAAATATAGATTAAACAGAATGTTATAATTAACCAGTCATTTAATATACTCAGTTTAAAACAGCACAATAGTTCTGGCAATTCCAAAACTACCATGATTACATCCATAACCTTTGTTCTCTTTCATCCTAACTGACTGCCAGAGGCAGAGCTCAACAGCTCAGCTCATCTTATACCAGGCCTTAATTATACATATCAGCCAACAATAAATAGCAGCTGTGAAAGGAAGAGCATGTGCTAACTAACCACTGGAAAAAAAATGTTAAACTAGTTGTGTGCATTTTTCCACATTTTGTCTCCACTTTTTAGCATTACCTTAGGGAGAGATAGAGGACAAATAGTAAGCATTGACAGTCCAGTGAGGTTTGCATTGAAGAGTTTTTCAAAGTAGCAGAATTTGGGAGAAATGGAAGAAAAGTTCTCCCTCCAAACTCCTGGTATAACACGGGGGAAGACAGACAATGAGATCCTAACAACTATCGTCCCATCTTTTTCTCCCACCTGGGGGACAAGCTCTGCATGGTGTCATCACATGTCTAATCCACACCGCTAATCACTTTTAACTACTGGACATGGTTATTTATGAGGAACAACCTACCGGTGGATACATTTTTGAGCTAATTGTGTTTGCAGTTTTAAACTGGTTGCCTAGATTAAATTTAAAAGTCAAATGATTGTATATAGTGCAATGTAGGCAAAGCAAAATAGCTCTGTGTTTACAGTTTAGCAGACTGAGGCTCTGAGGCTGTTTGCCAACATTGAAGACTTCTTGAATTTTTTAATGAAAAAGTATGTTGCAATTTATGTGATTGGCAGGTAGTTTGTTGGTTTTCGCCTGCCCTGGGAAGATTAAAGGTGTATTGTGTCTATTTGCGATGGGCTCTGTTTGTCTTCTTGACCACACAATAAGCCACAGTGAGTAATGGGCCCTGGGCGAATTAAGCAGCTTGATTAATTCTCCAATATACATTGTGTCTTCGCAAATGGTGTCTTTCTTTGCTCTAATGGAGTCTCTAAAGAGCATATGTGGATAGAGTTTGTGTTGAGTATAGCCTAAAGCTTAGAGAGGCGTTTGCTATGAAGAGAAAGCTCTGTTGCGAAGATGCCAGAGCTGAACTGCAGTTAATGGCTTGGAAGGCATGCTCATTTAGTCGCATCTGCAGCTTCCATGCTTAATAATGATAATACCAGCACTCCTGGCATAACTGCTGGCCTCAGAGCTGTACTCAGTGGCCTGTGATGGAAAATATGTACACATCAGACCACACTTCATTATCACAACGTTCCATTTAAAGTCCCCTCCAGTTTATTTTGGTATTTTGATATTTCATACTGTTCTTTCTTGACTATATTGACGAGCCAAACTGTGCCACTTTTTTTGGAAACAGGGCAGTGCTCAGTGTACGAGTGGCCCAGCAAGAGACTGAAAGAGAGCTCCAGTGACTGGGTTCAGAGCAGACCGGTGTTAGCAACCTGAGCTGCGGGAGAGTTTAACAGAGAAGTTGTCTAGTGGCAGTAAATTGTTACGGCCAGCAGGTGCTGCCCTCTTCCTCCCCCTCGTCTTTACCTGAGGGTGCACACCTGTTCCTGATCACCATTTAGGCTTGGCGATGTTAAAGCTCTCTGTGACTTACAACTGGTGCCAGTGGTCCAGAGAGTGAGGTCGCAGTCTGAGCATGAATAAACTCTGCAGCTCCTCAATACACAAGAAGAACTTCTGCTTCGGTGACAGCTAGCACTGTCTCTGCTAATATTCACGCTGCTTGTCCATGCTAATATTGATGCTATTGCTAGTCCATGCTAGTGTTGATGATCTCGCTGGAATGGCAGTCTGGTTGCTTTGGTAATGACTATTAACCATGCCCCTGTTCTCTGTTTGAGAAAGAACTCTGACCGTTAGATAGGAAGAGCAACTGGCTGATGATGGGCTTTAACAAGTCATTTGATCTGTTACTAACTACTGAAATGAATGTTATTTATTATATTTAATATTAACATTATTTCAATGCAAATCAACTTGTTTCTGTAATTTACTGTAAATGTAATGTATTCATATCTTGAAAGAAGAAATAATATCATAGTGTAATGTGGTGTTTGCTTGTTCTCCTCGAGTCTGCAGTGGTACTATCTAGAGGTTATGTGAATTGGAGGCTATAAACCGCTCTTGGTATGTACTTTTCTCTGTCAACTGCATTCACCCTATGATAACTAAGCCATTATGGGACATACAATAGGTCATAGCCCCTGTGATCATCAACAACACAAGCAGGATATGAACAAAAGGAAATGATAATTTTCTGATTTAAATGATCACTGATTTTTGAACAAATCAAGGTTAAATATATGCTATTACATGATCAGCTTTTTAAATGTTTTCCTACAATGTGTACTACCTGTCACTGTTTGAAGGTGGTCTCTGGTGTCATGTCCTTTTCCTGCCATCCACTGATCTCCATCGTGATCCCAATCTACATAATCAAATCAAATCAATTTTATTTATATAGCCCAAAATCGCAATCACATCGCCTCAGTGGGCTTTACCATCTGTACAGTGAACGACATCCTCTGTCCTTAGACCCTCGACTCGAGTGAGGAAAAACTTGCCATGTTGATGGAAACCCTTTTAACAGGGGAAAAAAAAAACGATGGAAGAAACCTCAGGAAGAGCCACAGAGGAGGGATCCCTCTTCCAGGACGGACAGACATGCAATAGATGTCGCGTGTACAGAAAATAATGACAATCACAGTTTACAACTTACATTACATTACAACAGAGAGTCTGGTACAAATTATATGTAAAGTGAGTGGATCCAGGAGACGACTGAGCAGGTGGAGGCATCACCAAGTGGTGCCCGAGCCACACAACCTCCTGTCCACCCAGGTGACCTGGAAGAGGGCAGGCCACACAAGATAATTAGTAATAGACAGAGAGAGGCATCAAGAGTGACAGAAATATAGATATGAGGAGATAGTGAAACAGAGGAGAGCAATGATCCAGCGGAGCCCAGGGTGTGACAATCTAGATCGGTCAGTATTTCAAGGCAGCAGGAGCCCGGAAATGGTAGATGGTCCCAGGGGGCCCATGGTCCATCAGAGGGGAGCCTGAATGTAAGAGGGGAGGAGGAGAGAGAAGAGGGGGGGGGAAGCTATAGAGAGTGTTGAGAGTGACACAGCTTGCAGCTTGTGGGAACAGACAACAAAAACAAAGGTTAGAGAAATTTGATGTTGATAGAATAAACAGAATTGTTTCTCGTCGGCAGCACAATGTAAATCTAATACAGTAGGAACTGAATTGAGACTGACACCTGCCCACTGGAGAAGCTTTTGACTGATATCAAGGGCTAATTAAAGGCTAAATCGAAGAAGTGAGTTTTGAGTTTAGATTTAAAGGTGTCAGCAGAGCCAGATTTGAGCTGGGAGCTTATTCCAGAGGAAGGGAGCCCGATAGGAAAAAGCCCTGCATAATGACTCTTCCGACAGTGCGCCACCATAAAGACATGACTTGGTGTTGGCGAAGTGCTGAGATGGCTGTGGGGTCTGTTCTGCAAGGTCAGAATGTAGTGTATTTATGTAGTTATTCCAAGTGTATTAACAAAGTTGGTCAGTGTCCGAGTCCAATCAGAATTTAGTCTCTCAATCAATAGCATGGTGTATATTACTAAATTCAGAGTGATTGAGTTTGCCGCCGTTGCTAAAAAATCCAAGATTGCCTCTGTGACAGGTATTATGTGACAGAGAAGAGAAATTCATCTCCAGGTGAAATATTTCATTATATTAAGTTAATTTAATTTCCCCCTGTTAGTTATGGCAGTATTATTTGTTCACAATATGTCATCCCATTATTGGTATTGGTGGTATTG
>OMLP01041216.1:0-14744 GCA_900302685.1 Spondyliosoma cantharus | reverse complement strand
CGGGTGCTCGTGGTTTTTGCATATATTGCACAGCGCACTATTGGCATCAATCTTGCTAAAATGGAGCCACGCTTTTGACCTCGGTGGCCTTTTTTAACCGGTT
This sequence comes from Spondyliosoma cantharus, assembly GCA_900302685.1. Taxonomy (NCBI): domain Eukaryota; kingdom Metazoa; phylum Chordata; class Actinopteri; order Spariformes; family Sparidae; genus Spondyliosoma; species Spondyliosoma cantharus. The sequence goes on along the minus strand of OMLP01041216.1, from coordinate 14,641 downwards.
CGACGACACATACAACTACAGTTCACAACACAGATACACGTGAAGCCGTCTGTGGGTGGAACTACAAAACAACTCTGGTAACCACGTAGGCGCGTTCAAGTTGAACTCTCCCATAGGTGTGGCCCTACGGTTGCTACTTATCTGAAAGTATGTGATATTTGAGTAGAAAAGCGGCACAGGCGCTTATGGATATGGAAATTCATCGAAACACACGTCATATGCGTCAGCGTAGATAAAAGCCAATTAGGGCAAAGTCCTGACGTCATAAAGGTGGGTCTAGACTCACGCAGTACCTGGAGAGCAACTGCTCTACAGCGCCTTGCTCTCGCCTTGTTCCCGTGATAACTTAAGGTCATGTGACATCGAATGCGGAGCAGAAATCACTCCCATACACGTCATCATGGACACATTTTACCCAGCATGCGTCACGATTTCGGCTGCGCTGCACAGGGCTGCTTGATCTTGAACTCGCCTTTTTTTCCCTGCATGCCGCAATCACATGTAACGTTACAGCCAATCACCGGCAACATTATCAGATATTGATCACGTGATTAACCTCTGGGGACCGAAACTTGGCACCGAAAGACGAGGCATATTTGATACGGTGCTACCAAAGCATTTCGGTCGGTGCCATAAAAGAACCGAAGTTAGGTACCCAGCCCTGAAACACATTATAACATCATCCATATGATTATAAACAGACGGCAGATACATGTTTAGATTTACAGGTGGTTTTAAAAAAAACCTGTCACTTGTTTCTGCACTATGTAATTTCAGTGAGAGGGTTGGATCACGGCGTTACATACCTGTTTACTTCAAGATACAAGTTTTCAACACACAACATTGTTATGATGTAATGAGTTTTGTTTGTAGTTAGCACCTACAGTACACCTGACAGATTGTTACACACCTGGGATTTGTATTTACAACAGTGGTGCTGCACTTGAAAACTGTAGGGGATTTTTAAATCGCGCAAAATGTCAATTTCTACATAATGTTTCTTTAAGATTCTACAATACAGTCACGCTTGCTTGCATATCTATGAGGCTGCACTAAGGCACAGCAGAGCTTCGAGCTAAATGCTGACATCAGCATGATAAAATGCTCAACATGTAGATGCTAATCAAGTATAATGTTTACCATTTTAGCATTAACCATTTACATTTACTGATCTGCACAAAGACATATGGGCATGTCAATAGTCCAGGTTACTGTCACCAGTCATAGAAGTATTTTTTTTAAGGTGGAAATTTGTTCTGATGCCACTTATAATGAAACTCCATGGGCCAGGGAAGCTAGCACAAATCATTGTGAGGGGGACACAAACATTGAGACAATAAAAGTCAGGAGGCCACAGAAGTACCTGCATTCTTCCTCTGGACACCACGACTTTCATAACAATCCATCCAATAGTAGTGGAGTTATTTCAGGCTTGCCATCCCAAGAGCCACAGTAATAGCATGTTAAGAAATGTAATATTACACCTTTATTACAGTGGAAGGAATTATAGTGGCATTATTAGCAGTATTAGTAGTGAGTATTGAGTGTGCAGTTGTTTAGCTCTGTCATGATATTCCCAATACCCACACAGGGTCTGTATCATTATTTATAAAAAAAAAAAAAAAAGACTAAATCATAGCCAATACTTTGTAATATACAGTATTCTTTCCAAATTTAAATTAATGATTTGTTAAACTCAACCATGAAGAGTATTTGCCTTGAGAAAATCTCTGTTCCAGCAACTTCTAATCAATAAATAATGCAGAAAATGAGTGCTGTATTGTATCAAGTTAAAGAAGCAGCAAGTAAACTCAGCAAACCCTCAAAGAAAAACAGGTTTTTAGGTTGACAGCCATTAGTTCTTGTAAGTCTTATCTGTTCTTGAGGAACTTTCATGCGGCCTGAGGATATGAAAGCTGCTCAACCAACTGAGGAGCATTGAGAGTTTCAGTGTGAGTTTGACAGGTTTATTTTGTGACAGGAGTGATGAGATCGAGGCTTAATGAATTCGCTCTTTGGACTGAGCTGGGGGGGTGTTAACACCTAATACCCTACAGCTGTCTCTGTGGTTACAGTGCTACTTTTCTGCAAAAGCTTGTACATTGCTTGAAAAACATCTTTTTAAATAAATGTTGTGTCAAATCCCAAGTCACCAATAATTTCACATAATCACTGGCTTGTGTTTGTCAGCCTGCTTCTTTTTGAGAAACCTGTCATTTGAGAAAAAAATGATTTTGAGATAATTAAGCCTGTGGTGCAGATTGTCTTTGTTAGCTTGTCACACACCACAATTTGTTCTTGTAAAACCTTTGTGTCTTTCAGTATGATATCACCTGTGACTACACAGATCCTCTTGAAAACCCGTTGAACTAAGTGACACAACCCACACAGATTGGGTAATTATGATGAAAAACCATTTGATTTGATTTATGATTTATAATACTCTCTTTATTATAACTTTTATTTCACAGATTCTTACAACTGCCGATGTATTTAATATAAGTGAAATAGTTGATCATCAAGCTAACACTGCGTTTAACTCAGGTTTTATAGTAATCAGGAACTTACTTGAAACATGGTTGACTGTCATTGTAACCTACAATTTACTGCTGACCTGCTCTGGACCAAGTTAACTTTAGAGAATCAGATCAATGTCATGGTATGGCCTGCTTGTGGCTCACATCTGGCAAACAGGAGCAGCATTTGTCCTTGTTGGTTCCTGTGCAGAGCTTGATAAACACTTGACAAAAGCCTGACATCAGTGTTAGTCACGCCCTTGATGCCGATTGGCTATTGACTGGTGCCCATTGGATTATCTGCTTTTTTTCAGGCAAGGAACTCCTGTTGCATGTCATGAGTTGTGTTTTTGTTAATGTGGACAGATGTTAACACCAACGTATTGGCCTATTTTTGAACTAATATGATGACAGAAAAAACAAAAGCCATAAGAGGAGCAAGGCCCAATAAAAGCTCATCAAACAATGTTGTTGTTGTAATGTCAGCAACAGGTGGGTACTCTTATTCTCTTTTCTCCCCAGCGACTTTGGCAAATTGGTACAACTAAAAGCACCATATGCCAAATTAGGTATTAGCAGTGTCTGATATATATCCATAGATGAATACACAACTCACTGGTTTATGTTGGAGAAAACTATAAAAATGGGACTATTACTCTCAAAAGATGAGACATGAGGTCGATTCTCCAGTCAGTTCTCTTGACAAAGGCACTGGCTAAGATCTGGAGTTGGTCCTTGGGACCCGTCACCAAGTTCTGAGGGATCTTTTATTAAAAATTATGGGAGTGGATTATTGATGTTTATTCAAGGTGGACATCAGAGATAATGACTTCTCCTGAAAATGTAAGTGAAACTGATATGAATTTGTGTTTCATGTCTGTGTGTTAGTGCCCTTAAACTCTCCAGCGCTCGCCACAAGGAGGCTTTTAGCTTCATCCTGCAGAATGCCTCAAGTTGGGCAACATCAGATGTGTATATGCTAATATCTGAGTGATGAACAGATGCATACACAGCATACAGTGAAGGACAGTTCAAAGAAAAGTGGCGAGAGTGAGCCAGACCAACAGGAAATGGACCACAATAGGAAAAGCTGTAGACAAAAGCCAGAAAGAAGTAATATGGATGCCAAACAGAGCGAAACAAAAACCTGACTAGAAAAACAGAGCACAAACAAGAGCAGTCCGATATGCAAACAGAAGGGAAGACATCAGCAGACGTCCAGGCAGAGACAAACCAGCGAGTGGCAGGCGAGAAAACATGAGAGAGTTTCTCCATCATAAACAGACTTTTTTAAAAACTTGTCAAAAGGCTGTGAGTCCCAACTTTTCATGCAAAGTAGCACTCATGAAGTGTTAAATCCTTCAGGAATTTGTCCTCCCATGTTAGTCTCTCACTCCCTAAACTGAGTCATGCAATTAGACCTGTAAACCAGCCCAGCACTTCACTCCCATCTCCTGCAATAAGGAAGCAGCCTGCAGGTTATCACTTCTCCGTCATAGAGCTTTTGTCAGCTATTCCGATTAGCCCACTTTATGCCATTTGAATCTAAATTAAACCATTCATCTCTCTGTATGCTTGCCTTTATCCTCGCGCCGAATGATTTGTAGATGCTCAGTGAGGAAAAAAAGTGAAAATGAATGTGGAGAGAAGGGAGAGGATTCCCAATCTCGGTTTTGAAATGGCTGTGAAGGCGGGCGGAGGGGGAGACTGACAACTCCACAGTTGTCAAAGCACCTATTCAGATACCTTTTTCTACTCAGCATGTAAAAAGTTCAGGGAAAGAGAAACTTAAAGGTGCCGCAATACAGAAAGACAGAAGAAGAGGGAGGTGGGTGACTTTTCAAGTGTCAAGAGAAATCAGTGAGGTGTGAATAGTAGAGTTGTCCTTTGATCTCGCCTCGGTTTGTACATCACGAAGCAGTTCTCACAGATGGAAATCACTGCATGTTTGTGTCACATTTCAGATAGCATTTCTGAGTCTTTTATCCCACCAGGTCTTCCTTACTGAGTAAACAGGAACACTGAAGATGCTTTTTTCACAACATCATTCAGGCATTTCCATATGACATATTGTAGTGATTAAATAGCCTGTTGTGTCACGTTTATTACCTGCTGATCTGCTAATTTCTTATTCATATTCTTTCTCCTTGATACATCTGGTTTTCTCTGGAATTTATAAAGGTGCAATATTTAAGATTTTAGTTCAAAGCATGCATATATGAACAAAAATTATCAACAGAATGTGAAGAAATTAAACTTCTGACTTTATGTTTATGTACTGTGTTGCAGAGCCTGAAGTTAGCATGCTAACCAGCTAGCTAGCCTCGGTCTAAAACTTCAGTGTCAGTGGTGTCGACATCAACACTCCCTCGGTGCTCCGAGCTGCAGTTCAAGCCTGCTAGCTGCAAGGCTAATTAAGCTAACTTTCTAAACAACAGCCACATATAACAGCAGTTAGCAGTTACACTATAGTTCCACTATAATAATTCTGAAACAAGTGAATCTGTATGCATAACATACATTTGTGTTAATCCAGCGATCATGGTGAGTCATGGTGTTTTGCAGATGATAGCTTGTTTTTTCTTGCTGATCATCATTCCCAACTCTTTGGGATTGTAGGTCGGGTGGGCCACCATTCAAAAGCATTAGTCTTGGATGAGTTGGGGAACCCACAGCATCAGAGTTGGGAAACCCAAAGTGTCAGTATTTGACAAGTTGGGAAACAAAAAGCATAGGTCTTTGACAATTTGTGAATTCTTACAAAGTGGACCTTTGAGGACACATTAGTCCAGATCAACCGCTTGATTTTAAGTTTCCTCAATGGTTTATATGTCTGAAAGATAAGCTTTTCCCCGCCCAGTATGCAAGCAATGAAAAAATCATTCATACACACGCATCTATCCGCCCACTCCCTGCACATCCACTTCCCCCCACACTTGCAGAGGCACTAATTACAGTGACACCAAGAAAAAGTTCAGTTTGATCAAGGACAGAGGGGAGCACATAACAGCAACGATCATTCAAATGACATACTTCCTTTATGATGACATATCAAGAGGACTTTAAAAAGGCAGGGTCATGAATATTGCACAGCTTTCTGCCTAAGTAGCTAGAAGTTGCTCACTATCCAGGTGGCATATCAAAACAGCGATGCTGTGATACTGCAAAACACTTGAGAACTGTTTAATTAACACTTGTGTCCGTCTAGGAGAGTGAATTTTTTGCAGGATTCCAACTGCATACCTCCACTTTTTACCTCAGGAATATGCAAAGAGCTCTGGTGAGACCCATATGGCAAGAAAAGCACCCTGTTGCGTTTTATGCAAATGTTCCTGTGGAATAATATCTCTGGCAGCCACTGCTCTTTGCTGCTTTAATAAAGTTGGTGGAAAATGAAATAAAGGTGGCTGGAATAATGATTACAAGAGGGAATTACTGTGAGCCCTTTGAGCTGTATCAAAGAAAGCAGGTTGTGTTGCTTTCAGAAGTCTGCAGTGTCAAGGCTGAGCTGAATAAAAGCTGGCAGTCTGCTGCCCTAGGTAGGCTTTTCAGTTTTTCTTTCCTGAGGCATTAAAGTAAAGCCAATGCTGAACTTAATCAAAAAGGAATTTATTGTTATTGCAAGGTAAGTGCAAAAATCAAAACATTCTCCTTCGTTAATTCCAAAAACAAATGCATTTCCTGAACTTTAAACTTGTGAAGATTTTGTTTGGCTCATCTTGGACAATACTACATAATGCATGAAGGTTGATGTAAAACTTTGGGAAATGAGACAATCCTGGTGGTAATCAGTAAAGTTTATACTTTGCAGTTTCATGAACAATTAATTAAAGGCCGGGCTCCAACTGAACAGTGTCATGAGATGATTTTTGTTGTGAATTGTCGCTATATAAATAAAAATTAACTTGACTGGACTAGCATTGTTGTCTCTTGATATTGGTAACTCAGATGGGCCAAGATACAAGCAGTCAAACGATCAAACAAGTGGTAAATACAATTATAGCTTTGCCAAACTTGTGTGGAAGAGAGAACCAATTTGAACTGTGACATTACGCTCAAGTGCATCAACCATCAAAGTATAGCAATCAGCCTTAATTCTTAAGGACACACCCACATTTTTTCAGATTTTCCTCATTTTAAAAAAAAGTTTAGATAATCTGGTTAAACTATTGGCTTGTTTAAATCTTATCTGAAACTCTTTGTAGCAAGGCCCAGTTAACAGCTATTTGGTGAGTACGTCATCATACAGTAAGAGAAGGTAATAATGACCAAAACTACGAAAATAAGACCTAAATTTTAATAAACCAGAATTGTGCTTTAAAGTCAGAAGAAAGCAGTGATGCATTTCTCGTCAGCCGCTTTGTGGGAAAAATTCTGTCCTTGCTTCGTTGCCTAGCATGTATCATGTGTCTCATAACAAGAGTCTCAACCTCTGTACAAACACATCATCCAAGCAACCATGAGACACTGCTGTGCTGTCACTGCAGACGTCACTACTCAATATTACAGCACGTTTGTTAACATGTGTTTCGTGGACACGGAGAGGGCCGTGTCTGTCAACCAGTGCATATAGGTGCGTGTACATGCCCACAAGTTTTGCTCATTTGTCGCCGTCTGATGTCTCATCATGACGACACCCGCTGTTCACCTGTTGAGATGGTGGGATCACGACAACACAAGATTAAAAAACTCTTTCTTGTTAGGTTCTCTTTTACTGTCAGTGGCTCCCACTGGGATATGGGTGGGTGTCAGTGCGTTGTCAGAGGCCAGGGAGATGCACAGCACTCTCTGTGGGGATGGGAATCTGGTGTGTGCGTGTGTCAGGCATTGGAAGCTGAATATGATGCTGGTGAGACAGCAAGACGCAAGAGGCAAACAAATGACTGAAAAAGAGAGCATGCCTGTGTGAGAGCCAGAAAATGAGAGGGAGTGAGAGAGGGTGGGGGAGCTGATGACCAGATGGAAAGTGAGACCACTGGTTTAGGACCGGGGAGCAAGGACAGAGGAGTGACAAGTTGACAGGAAGGTGGACTGTGATATGTTGTTTTCAGTAGTTTCTCAGGGATGTGTGTCGGTGCACACTGACACTGCACAGCCTCTCTGGCTAAAATAGGTTTTATTCCTTCATGCAGTTGCCAGGAATGATATGGTTATAGTGGGACAGGATTGTTTATGCTTTAATTGTAAAGGTTATAGTGGCAGCTGCGAGAGTAATTTTTACTATAATCTCTCAATTGAATGGTTCTTTCATATTTTAATGCGGTTATTTGCAGGACCATTACAGACTTCAAGTAGGTGCACGTATTGTTAGTTAATCGATCAGCCAATCATGATAGTTTCGATGACTGATACATCCATTAAGTGACTGACTTACAAGTTCCAAACACTGAATTGCCTCATCGGGAGCTGAGCTGCTGGTGGTTGAGAGTAACTAAATCCATCAGGGTCAAAGTAAGGACTCTGTAGACGGTCCTTATTTAGCACGCTTCTGTGTGAATAAGCATGAGATATCAAGAAAAGATCTTTCCCCCCCCCATCCATGCATTCATTTGCGTGCCATGAATTTAAACTTAATTTGCAAGCCAGCAGCTAGAGGCAGCGTCCTTTCATTACATTCCGTTCTAACGCTCTCGTCAAACGTTTGACCAATTGTCTTTGTTGACAGGTACGCTCGGAGACTGTGGGTTAGATGTTTGAGTTTCAAACAGCGTATACCAAAGGAAAGTTGGCGGACTTGTTGCATTTCATCAGATTTCTTTCAGTTTCTGTTTTTTTAGAAATCAGGTTTTCCAATCTAATAGAGGATCTAGAGTTAGACACATTAGACTTAACTAATTTCTTCCTCAATCTATCAATCAGTTGCAAATCAGGGGATTCAGGGGAGTTCTCAGTAAGCCATGTAATGTGCAGTTAGATCAGAAATTAGACTAAAAGGTTTGAGCTGTTTTAAGACTGGCAGTGTGTACCTGTCCACTGCAGCAGTACTACTTAGATGTTTTCTTTTGTTTTTGAAACTTGATGTGTATTAGAGAAATCAGTGTAATCTAGTCTAATGTACATGTGCATTTTCTTCTGGAACTAACAACGTATCAACATGTCATCACTGTACAACTGCCTCAGTAACAACAGGGGACACTTGATCTCACTGACTCGGCCATCTTTCCTGTTTTCAGGATGATCTAAGCTCTGTTTCAAAGTGTATAAAGGAACCAAACCCCTGGTGAGTATAGGAAGCATAAGTGGAGAGAGAGGTGTTGTCATGGAGATGGAAGCAAGCATCTCTGCTTGTCAGTAAAATGGGAATTGGTTGTAGTTAGGCTGAGGTTTCAGCATGAGCAACGTATTTCAATGCGCATTTTAATAATAAATAAGAGATTCACGCATAATGCATTATAAAAATATAATGGAAATGTAAAATGTTGACAAAGCCTCCTCAGCTTTTTACAATAAAGGTTTTATGCTCATTTTGGATTTTGAATTTTTGGAAAAAAAAATCCTGTCGACCGACCATAATTTTTCTCTCTTAGATGGCCGAGTCATTTGGTTTTGGTTCTTCTTCTTCGTCCTCTACTTCTTCTTCTTCTCTGAGGTAGATTAGAGGTTGGCAAACAACTGGTTTTGTTACTGGTTCACAACCACTACTTCCTCTATTCTGTTTACTGTGACCATGCATAATGTGGCAATGGTACCAAAAGCTGCAAAGTAATGATTCCAAAAACACTCCATTTCTTCAGGCACCATTGTTTCCCATCATTACCTGTGCCGTACATCAGGTATCTCCACCACCTGGTCATAATTAGTTGTTTGAAGAGACACTCTTTGGCTGCGTAAAAGAGTCTTTATTTGATAGCTTGGCATGGCAACACAGCAATTCTTCTATGTTGAAATGCTCTGAAAGCCCACAATCAACAAATGTTGTGCAGATTAGTGGTGAAATATTCTTGGCATCTGACTTTTGGACATTTGCCACTGATGGACTGGATTCAAACACTGTCCTCGTGCCTTTTGAAAATCACAATGCACTGTTCTGTCTAAGTGTACCTCATTTGCCTCATTTGTTTGGGAAAAATAGGAATAATCATCGCTGAGGCTCCAAAATACAAACAGGTGTTCTAAGATGCTTTTGTCTCTGGGCCACCAGAAAAAAAAATAACAACTTGATATTGTTTGTGAATTTCCTTCTTAATTTTTTAAACACAAAGTGAGCTATTCAGTGAGTTATGCAAAGTGTGTTTGAATTGGACTTGATTTCTAATAGCAACTGCTACTTTGCTAACTCTTTAAGAGGTTTCTGTCACAGCTGAGCCCGAGCAGCCCGGCCCATCAGCACGAAGCAGTTCATCTGTCAGATAAAGTATATTTGTGTATTTCATTTATTCAAATGCACATCAACCGTTAGTGACAGCACACGAGGCTTCTGTGCCAGCAATGCGATAGAACAAGAGACACTTCAGTATGTTGACAGCACGGCCAAATATACTCAGGACGCAGTGATTTCATTGCAGTTGTCAAGTTCAAGTTGTTTTGGTAAACAAAGAATAAGACGACAGTAAACAATGAACTTCTCCACATCACGCACATGCGTGCATCATTTCCTGTGAAACCCTTTTGTGTTACTGAGGAAGAAGATTATGTTAAACAATTCTGACTTGGTTTAAATGCATTTGAGGAGAAATGAATGATTATTACTATTTTGCGCCATTGCTTGCTTTCTTCCAAGCATCACAAGACTGATTTCAACCTATCGGTGGAGGTCGTACCGGACTGTATTGTAAATTTATGAATTTCAGGACTTGTAATTAAGTAAAGTAAGACACTGGCACATCAGTTTTATAAAAGTGAATTGAATAAAAAAAATGAAATATAATCTTCCTTTAATGTGAGCAATAAGCGGTCGTAAATGTTGAGGTTTTATCTCGTTCTAGCCTCCTTCCTTTATCGAATGCGTGACAGCAGATCTCCGGGTGTGTTTTCCCGAGCATCAAATTCAATGAGAAATGTATTTTCTCGATTCAGTCAAAATGAAACCATTGCTCAAACCCTAAACTCACTAATCCAAGCATTAAAGCAACCGCACTGAATGGGAGCACAGCTATCTGGCCCCCAGCCGTGCGTGTTAAGTGGTAGTTTTGGAGCACAGGCGGAGCAGTAAATGACATTGAGCCTAAAAAGAAGGCGGAGGTCAGAGACAATATGGAACCTGGAGTAGATGTTATCTGTCTTGACTTTACCTTCAAAGAGAAAACACTGACATGAAAGCCCCCGCTTGATGGCCTGAATGATGAATGATGACAATAACTCCATTTATGGTTGTTGGTCAGTAAAACATTCTCTACTTACAGCAGCTCACATTGTGGCCTGTTTTAGTTTGCTTTGTCTCTGTCAGAGCAAAGTTTGATATCTATTTCACTCATTTTAGTGTTTGTGTCCATAAGACAGACTCAAACGGAACTTCAATGATCATTCTGGGGGAACTAAGGATTCATATAATTAATCCAAATTCCAAACGAGATTTCCACAAAATTGACTAAATGCTTTGAGCACAGATTCTGTTATTCCAACTTGGAAAAGAATGACACAACTTTCAAGGGTAACTTTTAATCACCCACTCAAATCCTGTTATCCTCCCCAACCAGCTCCCACTTGTTCACAAATCACCACAGAAAAACCATCAGCCTAATAAATCCATTCTTTACCGGCAACAGTGGCATTTGGGCTAACCGTTGCTCCTAAACACTCATATAAATTCATAATCATGACTCCAATTTCTCGGGCGCCGGTGGAGGCCAGGATGAGCGCTCATTACGGCCGATGGATGGTAGGATGGATGGAGGGGAAGCTTGGCAGCATCTGGCTGTTAAGAGCCCGGTGTTGACATCCCCTCTCACCTGCCTTGTCATTAATGGCAAAGGGGCCAAGGACCTGATTAACATGGATGAGCTTTTGTCTGCAGAGAGACGATGATACACACTCACATTCCCCTTAAAGCACCACCAAAGCCGCTGCTTCCTCTCCTACCCTTCCTCACACACACATACATTATCTCACTCGTATGACATACATGGCCTGGTGCAGTACACTGTTCTACACAGTTAATGTCCCACGCAGCAGAGCATGTGGGGCCAATAATCCTCCAGGGTCAGAGGTCGCCCACTAATGTGTCCTGAAGAGAGGCAGATCTGTATCTCTGCCGAACGTCTGGGGAGCAGAGACATCAATTTGACGCCAGCTGAATTTTCAGAGGCCACTCGTGAGTTTGCTTCTTCGCAGTGAAAGGCAATAAACGTGTCTGCAGATTACAGATCGCTCCATGAAACAAAGCTCAGCACCAGGGAAGAGTCAGTTTAGTCGACTGAGTTTAGACATGGAGGTCCAGTATTTTCCAGTGAGATATTTTTTTTTACTTTTCTGACTCTGGAGCTGCTGATGTACTGGAGCTGTGGATGCTTTTGTTGCAATTGTCAGCATAGTTCCAGTTAATCCCTGTTCTAACTACAACATATGATGGGATCAGGCCCATCAACCTGTCAATACTTTCTAAATGAGCACTCAGTAATCATTGGTTGGTCTTCCTTTTCATTTTTCAAGTTGTGCGACTGCATATGGGGCCAGGGGCATAAAGCAGGTTGCATAAACAATGTGGACAACCAGGAAATGATTCTGTAGTGCATTTTTTAACTTGTGTGTAAACAGCAAGAACAAGCCGGTGATGATACTATGGTCTGCATCTTCACGTTAAAAGTTTGATATTAGGTAAACACTGTCTATCAGCTTTACTGCATGTGAGCACCAAGTATCAGCCATGTCCACCCCTCCCCATCCTGGGCTCAGTCAGCTCAAAACAATGTTTGCCCATCGAGCGCAACAGTTCGATTTAGCATGTTGTGGTGGAGACAGGACTCTGTAAAGATGGTTGCACAACAGTTTCTGATTTCCCATTGCTCCCATTCATCCATTTGATTTCCTGCAACTGGACTAAACTAAGAGCAGCCTTAAATCCAAGATGGATTGGCAAAGACTACAAACAACAAAGCTGTAAAAATTAACTGATCATAAAACAAAACATTTAGCAAAATATAAGGGGGCGACCAGCTGCAGGATCTGCATGCAACACATGTATTAAAAAACACCTGAAAATCAATTTGAGAGTAGTGTCAGGCTCCAGTCCTGTGACATTTGTTTACATTTGGATTACAGACACAGCTGCCCTTTAGTGAATTCTCACTCAGTGATGTTCAACACCTGATGTATGTCAACAGGGCCAACATCTCATCGCCGTTTCCCTTCGCACCGCGGAGGAATTGGGAGATGTTACAGATGACTGTAAAATAACACATTGACAGGCTCTCAAAAGAGACGCATAATGAGAGGGGTGAAGGGAGAAAGAAAAGGAAACAGGGAGAGAAAGGGGAAAGGAAAGGGGGGACAGAAATATATGATGTGTACACCAGCTCAGTGAAAGCAAACAGCTAAATTAGTCATGGAAGGGATGCAAATTTGCTTCCCCTGAGCGTTGCATGGTAGAATTACCCTGAGAGAAGCAGAGGGTGAATCATGCCAACCCCCGGCACCATGTGATTTATTAGCAAACATCCAATTCAATAAGAGAGTGCTTAACATTCAAAAAGCTGTGAAAGTCTCATAAGGTGGCATTATCTATATCATATTACCATTTCCACTGGTGGAGGGAAAGGCAAGACAAGAGAGCGTGGAGAAACAAACACGCCTACTTTTCCAGAACGATCTTGGCGTGACGTGCCGAGTGGGACTGTGACAGACTGAAAACTCACTTGGCCTTTTCCACGCACGCATGTTACTACTCATTAACATAGACAACGAGGTTCATTAATTGACACTCCAACCCGAAGAGCCTCTCCTCTTTGAAAAGGGCACGGAGAGAGAGAGAGAGAGGCATAAAGACAGGAGAGGCAGAAATATAGAAAGGTTGAAAACATAAGCAAAATGAAATTGCCGTCGCACTCCTGCTTAGAAAATTAAAGTTTAAGTGGTGCTGGGTATCTGCCGCACTTGTGTTTTATAAGTGAAACTGTTAACACGCTGAAGAACTATCGAAGCCCTTAAAGGAATATTCCACCAGCAGGCACTTCTACGCTGTTCGACATCATCCATTTCTGGTGATTAATGTGTTTCAGAGGGTATTTGAACTGATCGACAGTATTTATGTATATTTGTATTTTCTCTCCACTCATAACGTCGATTTCTGACTTTAGGTTTCCAGATTAGAAACATTGCCTTTCAACCTCTTCCTATTCAGGAGCCCAGGAACTCCTGCACTCAGGACCCTCTGAACTTCAGTTAGTATTTTTTCATTTATTTCCAAGAGAAGTAATGTGTCAATTTAAAATCACCCCTGCTCCCCTGAGGTAAATAGTGACTCATGAGCCATTTGGGTATTATAGTCTTAAATGTCACTGACAGTTCAAACGCAGGACTGTTACCTGTTGCCTATATATCTCCTGACAGTCTTGCACATTTCGTTGACAGAAGATAAGTACTCATCACAGCTTAAATACCCACAAAGTGATTATTTGGGCTGCACATTTTATTAAAAACACAACATTTATACATTCATTGTATTTATTTGTCTGTAAAAGTAATTAAATACTGTGATTTCTCATTACTCTGCATCTTGTTTTGAAAGGTAGACGAAAGGCTATTTTCTATTATATTCTATCAAACATGACAGCTATGTAGAATTGTCTCGCCGCAAGTAAAAGATTACACAATTAATTGGAGTTTTGTGTTCGTAAATGCAAACCAGACAAAGACAGTTTGAGTTCTTAGCTTTTTTTTTCTGTGGGAGTTTAAGTGTTTTGTTATTTGTTTTTTGGTGCTTTCATTTTAATGCAAAAATTCCAACAAATATATTCTGGAGACAGATCTTTCTTCTTTCCTTCTCTTTTCTTTTCAGTCCATACATTTAACTTTTTCCTTTTTTTTTTTTAATTAAAGATAAAATTTTAATTGTTTTTATCATTTTGTCTCTATTGTGTTTCAGTTTGTGGATTTTTGATTTTGCAACAGTGTCGACAGGATGAGAGGGACCGGAGAATGATTAGCTTATTTCTTGGTTGTGTAGTTTGACTGATTCAACTGATTAAGAG
>OMLP01041212.1:0-11543 GCA_900302685.1 Spondyliosoma cantharus | reverse complement strand
ACACACCCTCCGGTCCCCCTTTTTGAATAGGCAGAGGCACTGTCCCCGACTGCCACGCGATGTTGCAGAGACGTGTCAGCCAAGACAGCCCCACAACATCCAGAGACTTGAGGTACTCAGGGCAGATCTCATCCACCCCCGGTGCTTTGCCACTGAGGAGCTTCTGAACTACCTCAGTGACTTCGGCTTGGGTGATGAATGGATCAACCTCTGAGTCCCCAGCCTCTGCTTCCTCTATGGAAGGCGTGTCAGCGGGATTGAGGAGATCCTCGAAGTACGCTGCCCAACGATATCCTCAGTCGAGGTCAACAGCTCCACACCTCCACTGAAAACAGTGTCGGTGGAGGGCTGCTTCCCACTCCTGAGGCGACGGATGGTTTGCCAGAATTTCTTCGAGGCCGACCGGTAGTCCTCCTCCATGGCCTCCCCGAACTTTTCCCAGTCGCATCCGCGACTGCCCGTGCTGCCACACGCTTGGCCTGCCAGTACCCGTCAGCTGTCTCAGGAGTCCCCCAAGCCAACCAAGCTTGGTAGGACTCCCTCTTCAGCTTGACAGCATCCCTTGCTTCCGGTGTCCACCACCGGGTTCGGGGATTCGGGATCAGATTTGGTTCTTGTCAGCGGGGATTTTATAACAGAACTATGAGCAGGCCGTGCACTTCTATTTTCTCTGACTTTGCCGAAATCATATGTTTTCACATTGCATTCACATCTGCGAAGATTACTATGCTGAACAAAACATGTAAATATCTTCTACAATAATCCAAAATTTAATTTGAAAAACTCAGGTTTTTTGTTGACCAAACCATGGTGATGAACGACCATCTTATTCTACAAAAGTACGTCATCCCCGCAGCATTCTATAGTGTAATGTCCTTGCTCGAGTCCAGAAGGGGAATGGTCCTTTGTTGCATATCAGTCTCTCTCACCCCTTTCCTGTCTTCTCTGAACTGTATGTACTCTAATATAGAACATCCTCAAAAGCTATTTTATATTTTGAAGACATTTTTCTGGTAGCTGCCCACATCCCAAAGCACATGAATATGGGCCTGGTTGTATCAATCTGCTGCATGTTAGTTTTTACTCAAAATTCTGGGTAAAAGAAGATGATCGCCTGCAAAAATGGACTGTTGTTCAAATGTTAAAGCCAACATGGGCTCCAGGGAGCAGAGGAAGTAAAAGCTTTAGTGAAGGAGGTGTGCTGCCTCTCAATGAAAAGAAGTTTGGTTCGGGCAAACTCAGCCAGCAGCCACCAGTCAACGCTGACAGACAGCACACAGAGAATGGGAAAAGAATAAGTGCTCCCCATCATGTTCCTTTCAGAGGAACAAAGCCTTGCGCTCATCGGGAGTCTGCCTCAAGCTCAAAAACGTCTACTCACTTGAACACTCACAACCTAAAACATACATCATTCCTGGCATCACAAAAACAACAGGGGTGGGAAAGAAGTGAGGAGGAAGAACATAGACTCTGAATTTAATTTCAATACAGTCTATTGAGATTTGACAGGCATTGTGCCGATGTGCATAACTCTGTCTAAATCAGAGAGTCATTGTCTAAGAAGATACAAATTCTTCGCCTGCTGTTGAATAGTCTTTAGAACTGATTGGCAGTGATCAGGCAGAAAGAACCACCCTCAGAATATAAAGGGCATGGCAGCTGCAGGAACTTCTATTGACAAGACATGACACCTTTTTATCAGGACTTAAATACAGTGTCCTAACCACATCCGCAGCAGATAGGAAACAACATGAGGAAAACTAGCTCACCACCACCAGCAGCAACCGGGAGCATGTCCCACCTTGGGAGACTGAAATCAAATGCATGCACCTATACAATCCATCAGAATGAACTGACACAATATGGTCTGTGTCAGGAGGCTTACAGCCATATACAGTATTGTATGTGATCTATGGTATGGGGAGAACCTTTACCTGAACACAGGGTCAAGCAACTATAGTGTTGTGTCCCCACTATAAATACACCCTGTTGGCGGGCATATTATTCAGGGGCTGTACTGCACTGCATTCATGATTTATGATTGATAAATCACTCTTCCTGGAATGCAGACAAAAGTTTTCATTTTAGGAGATGCAGTGCTTGAAATCATGCACACACTACTCCATATTCAGCCCATAAAACTGACGTGTGTGCACAGCGTTCACATAAATACAGTCAGTTAATCTTTGGAAGAAGTCATATTGCATCTAAAACATTTAATCATGCATATGCACTGGAGTGTTAGGACCTCCCCTAGTACGTTCTGGGTCCGAACCATAATCTATGATAAACTAACGTGAAATCACCATTAAATGAGTAATGCAAAGGTGCACTGTGTTCCAGCATTTAACACTGACATTTTAGGGCATTTATCAGACGCTTTTGTCCAAAGTGACTTACAGTATTTCATACATTGATGGCGGTGGCTGCCATGCAAGGTGCCGACCAGCACATCAGGAGCAGTTTGGGGTTCAGTATCTTGCCCAAGGACACTTCGGCATGCAGACCCGAGGAATCAAATCAGTGACCTTCCAATAACAAGACGCTGGCTCTACTCCTGAGTCACAGCCGCCCCTAGACTTAGTAAGCATATCTCCTACTAATTACAGCTGTATGTAGCAATTATGAGTGTAATGTATATGAGTACATGCATTCATACTAAGGTGTCATGTATGGATGTCACAGTTGATGAATACATCTGACTTTTAGAATGTGGGAAGAGCATATCACAGTGGGTGAGAGTATAACTGCTCTGATCCACACTCTCATACAGTAACTGGCATTAACACACCTAAAAGCTGTTTTCTAACTGCCATTAAACAACAAAGCAGCATGGATGGAGTGTAACTCTGCATGGAGGCCGCTGTGGAGTGTCTTTTAATTAAGGGGGAGGGTATAAATACACTGACAAGCGTTGGGACACCTTCACCTTCTCCTACGCACATATTTCAATTTCTTATTTCTTATTCTTTGTGAGACAACTGAGCAAGAGGACCCACCTGCATCGCCCAGATGTGTCAGTTAACTTCTGTTTGGGAGCAGCCTCCAGATGTGATAGCATAAAGGGTGAAAGACTAAGGGTGGCAATCAGCATTACATTACATTTACATTTGTTCTTTTAATTAAACTGCATACAAATATGACATATGTGAGCGTCTATATGTATTATTCACTGTTTAATGCATTATCAAGCAAGGTGAAGCAGATTGTACTTTCTCTGCTCCCCACCTCTGCAACAAGCCTCCTGAAAACTGTCAACTCAATTAAATTGGGGATTAAAACAATACTTTTTACTCTGGCTTTCTGAACAATTAGATACATAACCTCTGCAATTATCTATTTGTAGCTTTTGTTTTTATTGCCTTTTTAAATAAATTTGGTAATCTTAAACTCATTATTTGACAATTTTTTGCTTTATTTTATTCTCCTTTAAATGCAAAACATCTTCTATTTTCCTTATGACTTATTTTGAATGTATTTCTATGCACTTGGAAAGCATGTTGAATTACCTTGTATCTGAATGGTGCTTTGTCACATAAACCAGTGACAACATCCACATTACTCTGGATTATCCACACATCTCACTGTCAGAGTTTCAACTACCTTTTTATGAAGAAGTAGCAGGTACATACAGAAGAACCAAGCGCTTTGTACGCAGCAATACTTGAGCCACAGCAAATGGTCAAACGTTAAACTGGCTGAGGTGGTCTAAGCCTGTAGTGTCCAATTTCTCACGCTACCAAAGCGCTGTTAAAAATAGAATTCCCCCATCTGCTGTCAATAGCTACCACAGCTCTCATTCAGTACCCAGTGTCTTTGGCAAAGCCTGCCTGCAGAATAATTACTTAACTGTCAGCTAGGATTAGATGGTTTTAAGGGTCCCTGAGCCAATCCACAACCCCCCGAAAAAAAAAAAAAGGAAAAAAAAGCTGGAGAGATACGCTGTGACATCTCACACTGGGCCTACATTGTCTGGATGGAAGAGGAGAGAAAGGAAGACAAAACCCAGAAGGAATCATCTGGGATAACAAATACAACTCTCTTCTCCAAATCCCCATCTCAACAAGATCACGCTAGGGCTTTGTGCAAACCAAAGATGGGTGGAAAGGCTTTAATAATGCACTTTTCTATGGGCTGAAGATTAACAGCATAAGCTTGTTTCATCTGTCCAGACCTTGGCCAGAGAAGAGCCTTGCACTGTCTTCCTCTCTCTTCATAAACAGTGAATTACACTAACGGCGTTTTAACATTTAATCTATTCTAAAACACCTTTAATTGGATGATACAACAACTGTAATCGTGTCATTGCGGCTCACTGCAAACACAGTTTTGTTTTAGCATATTTGTTATTTTTTGTTGTAAATATACACATACAGCACATTTATCAATGCATGTGTAATTGTATGTTGTTTCCTATGATTTCATATTGGCTTAATTTCATTTTTGATACATTTGCATTTTAGTGCAATAATCCAGAAAAAAAACCATCAAATTGATGCAAATAACAGCTGTCATTTGTGGATGGCTGCTAGGAAAAAAATATTCCGAGGACATCTGTTGTATTTATATCTCAGTTCTTTTATACATTACAAATCATATTCATATTTCAGAATCTCAAAAATTCATCACACATTCATCAACTGTACTTAGTGCCCATTCTCACGCTCAATATGTCAAATATGTCTGCCTGGTCAGTGGCACTAGGCTCAAGTATGGCACTCTATTGTCAGTGATGGCCTTAAGGTTAGAGAATGGTCTCTAGACCTGCAGGATTAATCTGGGTTGGTAAAATGAAAGTCGGTGCTTGCCCGTCTGTAATTACCTCCATTGAAGTGCTCCAGTGGAGCTGCTTAGTGGCCAGCAGATCAGACTGTGGTTACATTGGGCAACTTCCAAGTGTGAATGTGTAACTGTATGATGTGATCAGGGTGATACTGAAAAAGACAGCATTGCTCTCAATGAAGCCTCCCTGATTATATCAAGGAAAAACAAGATACTCCCCTCAAATGCAGTAGTGTGGATTGTGAGAAAGGTCCGTGTCAGAGAGGAGTAGGGGGGTTGGATAGCTCATACACAGGACTTTCCAGCAAGAGACCGGGATTTTAAAGTAACATAATGTAATCAAGATAACTTACATACAGTATGCAACATGTTATGTCTGTGATGTTTGCAGTTATTTTAACACAAAGCACAATCTTTACCTGGACCTAACCAAGTAGTTTTGGGTGCCTTAACCCAAATGAATTGCGATGTTAATGATAGTCATAATATTTGAAATGCTTGTCAGCAAGCTTTGTTTTGAAAGGTTAATTGGATGTTGCATATTGGTTGTTTGCGAGCCCTTCATGTGCAAAACTGATGCTATAGGGGTGGGTGTAAATGATTGCCTTTCATTGATTTCCATTCCTCTTGGCACACATTGAAAACTCACATGAAAGAGTGATAATCCATCATATAATTTCTTGATGCGTTCAGAAGTCATGTTGAAACTAAAGTTTCAGGTTTGATATTTATTTGAATTCCTTCTCATACAACAAAGTGGAATGAACTTGAGGTACATCATTTGCCAAGGGTGCCATATAAATAACCACACGGTTATTAGGTTAAATAAAAGGCCATTTCTCACACCTCCCGGGAGAGAAGCAAATTATAGTAAAGGGAAACCAAACAGGCAAATTAATACATTTCTGTTTTTCTTCATGACAAACAGCCAGGCTGAAAAAAAACAAACAAAAATAAATGATTAAATAAACAAACTGATTAATGAATGGTCATATCAAAGTAGTCAGTCACTGTGAGCCTACAACAATCTCAAGTCAGAGCTAATCAATAAGTGTTTGCCATTTTCCCTTTCAGATTTGTTCCCAAAATGACATTCCTTCTGTCAGATCAATTTAAACTCAATGGCTCAAACACACCATTTAACAAAGAAAATGCCTTAGATAAAATTGGCAGCTTTGTCTCAGGTAATCAATTCTATCAATTGAACAGGCCCCTGAATCTGATATGATTAAACAAAGGAGTCAAGGATGGGGATGGGGAGAAAGCAGCAGAAATCAATATTTGTGGTAAATGCTTCCAAGAAGGGCACTGAGCTTTTAGATAAGGACATCACACCACTCGACTCCTGCCTCTTCGTCTGTCTTTTGCTTTTCTGTCTGTCTAGCCTTTATGTGAGATGTACAGGGACCGTCAGACAGAGGAACAGCTGCTTTTCCGGATCACAAGGTTAAAGCAGTCAGAAAGCCTGGGACCTCAGAGACTTGTCAAAGCAGTAAGCCTTGTCAGGGAACAGCAAAACCCCACAATACTCCTCACCTGCTCATAAGCTCCAGTTTTTTTGACCATCAAAGATCCAGAACATTTTCCCTGGCAAGGAGGAGACATTGCATAATTCTATAAGAGGACAAGTGGGCACAAGAGAGACAGAAAAAATAATCAAAGGTTGAATTAACCCAAAACTTCAACCGGCCTAAGACTGACAATAGACCAGCTTTGACAATATACGAACTGAGCACACACTGACAAACTGTATTCTGAACATAAATACATAAAAAGCTATTTTACTCGCACACTGTACTTTACTCGTTTTGTACTCATGTTTCAACATGTGAATACATGGGATTGTACATTTTCTCTTATTTCTGTGACCATTAAAGGTATCTATTTCATTAATAAGCAAGGTAATGCATAGGGCAGTTTTCATCCTCCTCTGCAGTGCTTTCTGTTCAGACACAGAGCAGTTGTCATACCATACTGTGACACAGTTGGTAAGGATGCTCTCGACGGTGCAGCGGTAGAAGTTCACCAGAATCTAAGGAGACAGATGGACCTTCTTTAGTCTCCTCAGGAAGAAGAGACGCTGGTGAGCCTTCTTGATCAGGTGGGAGGTCTTGAGGGTCCAAGAGAGGTCCTCGGAGATGTGGACACCTAGAAACTTGAAGCTGGTCACACGCTCAACCTTCGTCCTGTTGATGCGGATGGGGGTGTGTGTGCCATCATTTGACTTTCTGTAGTCCACAATGAGCTCGTTGGTCTTCTTGGTGTTGAGAGCCAAGTTTTGCTAGCACACCACGCTGTTAGGTGCTGGACCTCCTCCCTGTAGTCTGACTCATCGTTGTTGATGATGAGACCAATCACCGTCGAGTCGTCTGCAAACTTGACAATGGTGTTTGAACCATGAGCAGGTGTGCAGTTGTAAGATAAGATAAGATATGATAACTTTATTTATACCTGTAGGTAGATTTGGTGTACAGTTCAAGTGAGTGAGCAGGCTTTCTGCACACAGGACAGACAGGGCATATAGGACACAGTACACATAAGAAAAATCACAACAATAGTGAAAGTAAAATGCAAGTAAAGCATCCTATTGAAAAAACTGGGATCAAAAAAAAAAAAGGAAATAAAAAAAAAAAAAAAGTAAATAAATAAATGAATAAATAAGGGGGGTGGCGTAGCTGTCACTAACATTGTTTGGGCTCTATCTTGTTTATCTCTCTAATGGCAGAGGGGACAAAGCTCTCTTTATATCTCTTTGTTTTAAGGGCAGGTAGTTTGTATCTGTGGCCAGATGGGAGGAGCTGAAATTCCTTATGTAGTGGGTGGGAGCCATCCTGCAGAATGGAACCGGCCATCCTCTGTAACTGTCTAATACAGAGGGTTTCAGGATTAAGTTGTTGTAAGTGAAAAGGGAGTAAAGGAAGGGGCCCAGAACGCATCCTTGTGGAACGCCAGTGCTCAGGGTGAGGGCTGAGGAGGTGTGGTTATCAAACCTGACAGACCGTGGTCTGTTGGTTAGGAAGTCCAGAATCCAGTTGCAGAGGGAAGTGTTGATGCCCAGGTCACTGAGTTTGGTGATTGGAGGGGATGATGGATGTTGAATGCTGAACTGAAGTCGATGAACAGCATTCTCATGAAGGCGTTACCGTTGTCGAGGTGGGAGAGGGCGGAGTGAAGCACCATTGAGATGGCATCTTCTGTACGGTGATATTAGATTTTCGCTTGTGCAGATTGAAATATTCAGGTGAGTTTAAAAGACTATACCTCATATGTACTTAATGTACTTAGAGACCCTCTGCTGCCAGCAGACACATAGAAACTTCCCGGATGGCCAATTTGCAAACATGCCAAAAGAAAAAGGCATGCGACTTCCTCCTTCCTTCCTCCGAGATATATATATCTGTATATAAATATATTCAGTATGTGTAATCAATTAGTTTTCTCTAGCGGAAGAACTGCATGTTTTTTATCAGATGACTTTGTGATAATAAAATGGTCGTTTAAACCAGAGAGGACTGCCGGGTCACCAACGAGGTGGCAGCATAGGGAAAGTGCTCTCGGCAAAGGAAATAGAAATTTGCCTCAAAGTTGAAATAATACAAGTATTAGTTCATGTTAACTATACAAAGTACAGAGGCGAAGTTGAAATCTAAATTTAAGGGTAAAAGCCTGCTACCTGGACTCTGACAAAAACAAGTGGCAGCAGCACAATGATGCTAAGGTTAGCTCCCCCTCGGCTAGTCATGACAGTCACAATACGGGAGGAGGAAGAGCCAGTGAACCTGATCCACAGTTTGAAGGGGAAATCATTAACTCGTAACTCATAAGACTAACTCGAGGTTGGGTGAAGCAGAAGCAAGGATTATGGAAAATGAAGAGAGACTGCAATGCGGGAGAGGCACTAGCAGAAATGCTAAAGCTACAGGAGCAGCTCCAGTCAAAGTTGGCAGACCAAGAGGGGTGCACACGGAGGGAAAATGTGAGGATATACGGAGTACCCGAAGGTGCAGAGGATGGGCCCAGAGCAATGATCCCCTTTGTGGATAAGGTGCTTAAAGAGAACCTCGACATACCGGACACAAAGGATCTACAGATAGAGAGAGTCCACTGAGCATTAGCACCGCAGACCCCGGCAGGTGCCCAGCCCAGGTCAACCGTTGTTAAATACCTCAGTTTCAGAATGAAACATCCTAACCCGCAAAAGAAAGGGTTCATGTGGAGAAATTGCAAAATCAACCTCGAGCACGATTATGCATCTTCTATCCTGGCCAGGTGGAGGGAATACGCAGTGGCGCGGAGGGCTCTGAAAAAATTAT
The DNA here is from genome assembly GCA_900302685.1 of Spondyliosoma cantharus. Taxonomy (NCBI): domain Eukaryota; kingdom Metazoa; phylum Chordata; class Actinopteri; order Spariformes; family Sparidae; genus Spondyliosoma; species Spondyliosoma cantharus. Next base: position 2,448 of record OMLP01041212.1, on the reverse strand, counting down.
ATAAAGTTCCAGACCCTGTATCCAGTGCAGCTGAAAACCTACAATACAGGTAAAAGCTGAAAACTATAATGAAGCTATAATCAAGACAAAACCAATTAAATCATCCTGTATTGGGTCGGGAAACTGAAGAGGGTTTTCTTTTTTTCATGGCTGTTGAGACAGCGGAGTGAGTATTTCACTTTATTCATGACAGAATGCAGAGGACATACGAAATAATTTGATGCTATTTAGTTGTAAACAGATGAGCCAATGTGATGAGTTTCTCTTGAATACACATCTCTGGAAGAGAAGGACTGCATGGCTTCTAAGTACTGAGCTACAGCTCATGAGGAATGCGGCTTCCAGATTATTTTCCTGTACATATGCAGACAAATGTAAAAAAGAAAAACTGCAAAAGAGTGATATGAAAAATTGTAGAAACTCTGTATTCTGAAATGGCATCTTTTCCAAATAAAAGTATAATCACAAAACAAAAATAAAACATTTAATCCATGTCTCACAGCAGTGTTGCTGCTTTCTTTGTTTAACTAAATCATTGTTTACTTGTTCAGTAACATATGAGCCATGATAAAATCTACCTTTTCAGTTGTCTGATGACAAAAACACAGGAATGTGTACATGAGAACTAGCAAATTGTGCGTTGAGCTGTATGAAAAGATGTTACAGATGATGATGAAGAGCAGGTAGACAAAGAGACAAAACAGAAGTTTAACTGACTCTAATTTAAGTGTATTTAGGTACAGTACCAAATCCTTTCCTTTAACGCAACATTCTTTAATGGATGTAAGAGCAGCAGACCAGTGTTGGCAAGATCAAGCATTGTGAAGTAATTCTAGTGGCCCTGTTTGACATGTCCCCCTAAGTGCAGCCTGGAGGCATTTCAGCCTCGATATGTTCCGAAGAATGACCAGCATTTGAAATGTTATTACTGTCCCCCTCTGATCTGAAGCATTATTTTTCCTACAAAATAGTCACTTTGATTTGTGTGTTTCCTGTTTGATAACACACCTAAATCCATCATTTGTTCTGGAGATGGCAGTTGTGAAGGATAACTAAATGGCTCCTGGCGTTTGTGTTTTTGCCCCCATCTGGTGTCTGGTCCACAATGAGCATTTGAAGAGAGAGGGAATGTAGAGAAAAAGTGCTGATGTGACAATCAATAAATCTCTTTCAGTATGAAAGATGACTCATTTTGGTCAGCTCTCAGAAGCTGCCAGGAAGATCCATTCACATTATTGTTGGGAGACATTTTTGGTAACTGTGAGGTGACCTGCTCCTGGCAACATACCAGTCACTTGACAGAAAGAGGGGCGATACACAATATGGAAGCGCTTTAAAATTCAACAGTTGTTAAATGATATTTCCATGTTACCACCATAGCAATAAGTAACCTCACGTTTTGGTTTGTCTCCTGTTGGTCTCCATGCGTAATCAAAGTATCATTATGTCATTATTTACATGATTTTTTTCTTAAGTATATATATTTTGTTACAGAAAGAGCTGAAACATTTTTAAACACCTCTGTTGCTTATGTATTTATTGTAGCTGTGATGCAGTTTGTCTGCCGTTAGATACCTAACATACTGACATGTTGCATTTGCTAACTGCCAGTTTTGCAGGACTCCACTGTGGTAAACGGTGCTTTAATTAATAGAGCACTCAGATTTTTGAGCGACAGATGTGATCAATATAAATTGTATCTGCAGCAGGTTATGTTTACCCTAGTTTAAAGGGAGAGCAGGGGATGTAGTTTACACAAGTAGAATAAATCAAGAGTAAAGACAATCTAAAAATAACACATTGGGATTATAAGCAATTTCCACCTTCATATCAGTAGATATGTGACAGTAATGAGAAAATAATCTCTGTTTACAACTCTCAAGTGTTCGTACCATTATACCATTTGGCCGTCCCAGTTTAAGAAATACCATTATAACACAAAAATAAGCACATTTATGCATGTTTTTTAAGTAAACCCAACAAAAATAGGCAATTAACTCCTTTACTCGTGGGCATAGGAATAATTTAAAATGTGTTTTTTTTTAAATAGAGTAGATTTCATTTCATGTATTTTGGTGCTTTTTGACAGGTGGCTTGATACTTTATCTGGCTATAGTAGCATGAGGAAAATTATCCATAGACCTACATTTTGCCATTTCATCCAGAGGAAGTGCCCCAGTTTGCATATTTGAAGATAATCAAAAGCTAAAGGTATGTACATTGATAAAGTGACTAATTCATAATAGCCTTGAGGCACAGGCTTATGATGTACTCACTGTATATACTATGTACACTCTAAATGTAACTGTCCCCTGAACAGCACAAGTCACAAGACTGCACTAAGTCTCATTCATTACGTTTTTGTCTCATTTTAGTGGGTTTTCAGTTGTAAATTTTAAGCCTGGTCTATAGCTCCACTCCATACCGGACCAACTGAGTTGTTCATGA
>OMLP01041211.1:0-19258 GCA_900302685.1 Spondyliosoma cantharus | reverse complement strand
GTAAATATGAATTGATCTAACTTTAGAAAGAATTTCCGAAAATGTTGATGTCAAATACTACATTTCTTGTTTGCTTTACACAGCATTAGCTATAATTACTCTCTTTATTTTCACGTTGAATGCTCACTTGGTCTTGACCCCTTTATTACTCTTGCTACATCTGCCATTTGCCACTCAATACCACTTCATTTTAAGAAATGTTCAGCTGTAGCTACATGTAACTAGATCATTAATGAATGTCGAATAAAGAACAGAGAGCTTTTTTTCAGGGAAACAACCCTGTAACCCAACAAACGATTGACATGCTCTTTGGCCTTGGAGGGAATTTTAAATAAACTAGTGCATTGCCCGTAGGAAGTACGTATTCCTATAGAAAAGTGGGAGGTTAAGTAGCTTTTTCATGGATGGCCAAATGAGGCTGTGTTTGAAGGTGGGACGTCAGGGATATAATTGCCCGTTTTTGACTATTTTTGATTTTGCCACTATATTTCACCTTAAAAACTATTCACCTTGCCTTATTTGGTGTCATTATTTTCGCAACCTCACATGTGTGACTGTATAGTTATTTTTTCATTTGGACATACTGTATTAACACAATGGACCTAAAATCACAAAAAACATAAAATCCGAGTAGGAAAAAGTTAGATTTTTTACTGTGAAAACCACAAATGTGTTTAACAAACCATTTTTATTACTTGTAATGCAAATATAAATTGTTGTTTGCTAAATGTGTTCATAAGTTTTTGAAATGTACAAAGTTATGTGTAACTATTGATAACTAAACACTCTAAACACGCTATATATCACAAATCTCTCAACTCTCAAAACTTGCTGTCTCTTTCACGTCACTGTCGCTGCTGTCACTCCCACAACTTCCCCCTGATCCTCAGCAACCAAATCACGTGGTTTGCCATATCATTTTGTGATTGGTTGGTGTGGTGCCTTTTTCCACCAATAGGAACGTCTCTTTTTGCTTGCAAAAATTCCTGCTTGCGAAAAAGCGTGGCAGACATTATTTAACGAATGTCCGGTTTTGGGCACCCTGGCACGTCCTTCAACTCAGGAGGTGGGGCGTCCTGGCCTATCCGGATCTCCTCAGACTGGAACAGACTCAGTCCGGACTCGTTCAGTCTCATTAATCCACAACAGTCAGTTTAGATGCACAGAACAGGGCCGAACTGCCGGCAAAAAAATCCCGGTCCAGCTCGCGCCACTGCAGGTATAAATCCGCTTGTTCCTTAAGGTGTGTCGTGGGCTCTGCGGTGATTGGCTCTGTTGCGCACGTGGCTATGGACTGCGCAGTGATTGGCTCTGGTGCGCACGTGGCTATGGACTGTGCAGTGATTGGCTCTGGTGTGCACGTGGCTACGGTGGCTATGGTTGACACAATGCTAGCGGAATTCTTGAAGCATTTATGAAATAATTTATTAACAGTATCTTTGTAGTCCAAACAAAGCTGACGTTGCACACCCTTAAACCATGCAGCAGCCATCTTGAAAATCTCAGGTCAGTCTGATCCCGATGTGCAGAGATATTTGAGCCACAGATACACAGACAGACAGAGATTTCTTGCTTTTATACAGAGATAAATTATGTGTAAGTTGAGTTGAAATTAACATTTTGGCCAAAACTCATATTGTCATACGGAGAAACAATTTCATGCAGGGCCGGTAAAATGCATACTGTATGGAGTAACTTAATGGAGGTGTGAAAACGATTTTCTTTGATTTTCTTCCACTTTCTAATGCTAAAATGATGTTGCAGCATTAAAATGTGGGGAAATAATTTTACTTTCTGAGCTTTTAGTATTGGTTACTGTTTCAATGTCTATACTTATTCCGTATTATTGTTTTCCAAAGTTTGAATATTTATGGAAATGTATTACCATTATCCTTTATGACATTTTTTTTTGTTGCCGTTCTTCAATTAAAACACTTCAAGTACACTGTATGAAATGATATTTGACTAAAAGGTAAATGCAGATGGAAAGTAGCATTTGCTAAATCTGGTAAAGAGCATCTTTTCGCAAGATTAATGCATTTTGTACATTGTCCCTGACAAATAAACTAATAAACTAAAAAACTAAACTAACTAAAATAACATCCTCATAAAGGCATAACTACTTAACCTATAGTACTTTTTTGAAAAACGTATTTGTCACTGGGCCATAGAACTGCCAAGTGCTGTCAGAAAAGTACCCTGGCAGTATTTCTGGCTGGTACTGAGGCAGAAAATGTTTCCTGGAAATCTATTGAAGTCACAGACTCAAACAAACTCTTTCACCCCACAGTTCATTCCACAGACATTCAGACACACATCTGCAGTGCCATAGCAACTGACTTGTTGCAGCACTTTGGCTTCTAATGGAGGCAATACAAATGTCATAATGCTGTATTATATTTAATTATTTTCACTTCTTAGCAAACATTCTGACGAACTTGATAAAGAAGAATGTCAAGGCTATTCACAGACATTTATGTTATTATATTGTCTAAAATGTTTCTGGTGGTATGTGCGCTGTTTTAACTTATCACTTGTCATTCGGTCAGTATTACACTAAATTGGTGAAGGCATGGCCAGTGACTTTATACAATAATAACCTGCTGCCATTTTACAGTTTATTTTACATTTAGGGTACTTAGCAGATGCTTTTGTCCAAACTGACATACAGTAATTCATACACTGATGGTGGTGGCTGCCATGCAATGTGCCGACCAGCAGATCAAAAGCAATTTGGGGTTCAATATCTTGCCCAAGGACATTTCAACATACAGACCAGGGAAATTGAACCAGTGACCTTACAATAACAAGACACTGGCTCTACCCCTGAGCCTCAGCTGCCCATTTTAAAGCTTAAACTAGAAGGTTTCACAATTTGAACATGGGTGAATCTGTGAGTTGTTGCCTCAGCTTTAGTCATCAGTATTTTCCATTATCAATTTTGAAAGAACGTACTTGAACAAGAGATTCACTTCTCATCTGCTGAGTGTTATCAGCCCCCCAAAAAAATGATGTGTCTTATTCAGAATATTATTAAAGGCGCACTGTGTAGTTGGAGTCACACATTTTAAATAAAATGAATAAATAAACTCTCTTCATTTTTGTGACTGAATAAACTGAATAAATCAGTTGACCTTAAAGGACAACACAGTGTCAGAGAACAACTTGTTTATCCAGTTATGGAACAAATAAAAATGTTTAAGTTTGTATTATTAACTCATTAATATTGTAAATATTAAAATTCTGAGCTTGAATTTCTTCTCCCAAACTATATAGTGCTCCCTCAATGAGATGACAGACTGTCTCCTATGGGACCAATTTGCGACATCTTTTTTGGTGACACTGACCCCATCCTTATCTCATCCTCATTGTGTTTCTATGCAGAGCACATGTTCACACCCTGTCAATTCATGCTGCATACACACAGCTGAGCGTTGTACACAATCACAACATGAATAATGATATGTAGTGTTCCCAGAGAGAGAGAGAGAGAGAGAGAGAGACAAGGGGGGACAGTGCTTTTTCATGTGCCTAGGTTCCTAGGTAATTCTATATTTCTCCCTGGTGTCCCTGGCTGACAGAATTCAAGAAACCCTCCTTTGATGTTTTTGCTTCAATAACTCATCACTCCAGCTCCTTATGTCACATTACTGCAGCAGCTGCCAAAAAGTGGCTTTCACCTCTCAGGCTTCTCCATGATCGCTGCCTCGGCTATGAAAAGACGCCTGTGAAGCCTGTAAGCCAGGCCTCTTGGCTCTTTAAGCTACCAGTTCACTGCTCACATTCACAACAGAGCAATTCTGCTCAGACAATTTCCACTGAGAACTCCTGATCAGGAACCATATTTTCCTCTCAGTGAAAGCATTAGAAGAAATCCCACGCCTGTTTTCATGTCTGTTGTGTTGTAAATGTTTAGTGGACTGAACACAGCTTTTTTTCTAGTTGGGTGACTGCCATTTAAGCTCATGTCTGAGTCTGGCCATGGTGCTGATCTCATTGATATAAATGCAGATGGGAGTTTGAATGGTATAAACAATTCTTGGAGGCAGAGTTATTCTGGAGGCAGAAATAATCTCATTAAATGAGTTGAAACTCAGTGGTAAAAGCCAAAAGAGGCATAGTTTTATGGCTAAAAAATCTGGCATCACACTGGAGCATGTTGGAAAAGGCAACAGGAGAAACATAGCTGATATTACACAGACAAAATTGCTTTTTCACTTAACTGCCTGTAGTATACAATTCTATTTCATATTGTTCTATTGCATACAATCTATTTGCTGAAATAAAATTAAATGGTTTATATTCACTTAAAGTTAAGACTTGTTTTGTTTTTGCTTCCTAATAATGAGCCTTACATATCTACAGAGGGATGGGGTCCTCTTCCACGGAGGCTGCCATTTTGCATTACCCTGTTTCCGGTTTCTTCCATGACTGAAAAGGGTAAATTTGGTTAGATTTAGGCACTACAACTCCTTAGTTAGGTTCAGGAAAACATTGTGGTTTGGGTTACCTAAGTTATACATGTGAAGTTATACATGTGACTTCAAGACATAACTACACTATGTTAGTGAGTTGAAAGAACTCACCTGAGCATGAATGAAAATCCTGTGCTTTTTTTAATGGGACTGTCCATCCCCAACCTCCTCTCTATTGACCTCCACATGTCAATTAGACATTATATCCACTAGATTTCTGACAGAGGTATTTCAAACTGTCTGCTGACAAATCTCTACATTATCAACTGCTTGGTTTACTGGCTCAGTCCCATCAAATTTTAAATATGCAATAGTTCAACCTCTCCTAAACAAATCTAAGCTAGAATTATTGGCCTTGTACTATTTTCTATTTATATGCTTCCTTTGGGTTTGATAGTCCTTAATTTCCACTGTTATGCGGATGACCCGCAGCTTTATGTTCTGCTGACTGGCAATGACACATTTTCTCATGTTAAGGCTTGACCGTCAGATATTAAATGCTGGATGTTGTAAAACTTCCCCCGGCTCAATGAGTCCAAAGGGTCCCGAGGTCCTTTAATTTGGCCCCCAGACCCTGACCTATGACTTAAAAAGGAATCTTGGACACCTGTCCTCCAATGTCATGCATTCTGCCTGCAATGTGGGTGTGATCTTTGACTCTGAGCTTTGTTTTGATATACAAATCACCAAGATAGTACAACCATGCTTTCTCCAATTTAGGAACATCTCTTGCAAATGATTGAACTCTGAGGTTTTTATTCTATTTTTTTCAACTTTTCCAATAAGGGTTTTACATAGACTAGAAACTCATCCTCTCAAGAAGAGCCATTTGGTGATGATAATCACACCATCCTCAGGTCGTTTCAACACTTTAAAAGTTTCAGAGTTTTCCATCTGTGTCAAACATACCAGTGCTAATGGAGAAGAGATGTTGTGTGGATGAAATGACTCAGCACCTTCTCTTTTCTCCAGACAACACTGACTCTCACGAAGTATGATATGTAAGGGTGTGATGTTTGTGGTGGGGGTGTAATAGTGCTGGATAATGCCAGGACAGTCTGCAGCTAGAGATCAATGCAGGTAGGATGTTTTTTTTTTTTTTAATAGATGGATAGTCATGGCAGAGACAGTGACAGGTCCCTTTACAAAAACAGTAAAAGTTCTTCCAAAGCAATCAAATTCTGCAGGAAAAGGCTTTGCAACCAGCTATTTGTATGCAGATGAAAGGAATAACAAGCAATTTGTGGTTTGCATAAGTACATGGGCTTGTGAGTTTTGAATTTCTCAGTGAGCAGTTGGTGCAGCCAGGCAGTAATGCATTGTCACAGAATAAACATCAGTTTTGAGTCTCATCACAGCTCATTTTGTAGGAATTTATTACCTGGGAAATTATACTGTTTTGAGTTAAGCAGGGAAGGAAGCACATTTGGCTGTATGAACATGGCTGAAATTACATAACTGAATTGTACAGAATGCACCCACACAGTTATATTATTGAAGGTACAAATGGTAAACTTGAAGCCTTTCATAATGTACTCGCATCAGGGACAAGTGTAAGTTGCAAGTTGCAAGTTTACTGTACCTTCTTTCTGAATGTGAGGCTGGATTCCTTTCCATGAGTGTGAACAGTGAGATTAGATTGTTGTTTGGGATGGATAGTGTCCCTGTTTTTAATAAATCAGACCTGGCCAGTCAGCATTGTCTACATCTGATATATTAGACACGGTATAAATGGAAATGATAGATGACATTGGTAGAATTTATAAACAATGTATAGGTTGAATGACCTAAACCTGGACTGAACACATTATGTAAACAATGTGAGTTTAATTCCTTATGAATATTTTTGAAGTTGCAGTTAATTATTGAGTTGGTTTATTCTGTTGAATCTTAGTGTGATTTATTATATCTTTAAATATCTAAGTTTAGGCCTCAGTCACTCAACATGTATTGGGTCATGCGGGTCTCCGCATGAAATAGAATGGAAGACACCTGACTTATTGTGTAGGATTTGGTTTAGACTTTTGCTGTTGTAAAGTATAATGACCTTAATGCTCCAATGTCTTGCACAGTAAACAGCGTAAAGAGAGACTATTCAAACAAGACTAACAGCTCTGTGAGGCTGTAATTGGGAAGCTTACTAGCCAATGTTTCTTCAAACCACAGATACCTTCACATATGTAAATGTAATAAACTATTTACCACATTGACACGTCTTCGATACGTCATATCACTTTCACATTACATTTTTTTGATACCTGACTTTCATGTCAGGAGATGAATGGGATAGCCATGTGCTTAGAGCTGTCAAGGCTGCCAAGCAGGTGACAGTAGTTGAGTTGACATTTCAACATTTGTGAGTGTCAAACCACAGGATATTTTTATGGGGAAACCATGTTTGTGGCGAAACCATAAGTTATTTTCATGAACGTAAATAAACCTTAAGTTGCAGCAACACATTTTAACTTATCTGTGGTTTGGCAGAAATATACTTTGCAAACATTTATTCTGGGCATTGGGTTAAATTGGGCACAGGAGTGCTTTGAACAAAATGCAACATCAGCAAGCTAACATCTAGGCAACACCAGGATGATGATGTTCAAGCAAGTGTATTATTTGCTAATTAGCAAAACAAAGTACAGCTGATACTGATGGGAAAGTCATTACTTCTGGAGGTCACAAAGAACATCTTGAATAGATGATGGCACCAGATGAAAGGTCAGGAGATCACCGAAGTGATGACAATTCATCCTCTGGAGCCATGAGTGTCTGTACCAAATTTCATAGCAATCCATCCTACAGCAGATGAGATATTTAAATGGAAAGCTAAAATGTCAAGCACTTGTGGTGCTAGAGGAAAGTTCAAGGGATCACCAAAGTCATTAACATCCGTCCTTAGGGGAACATTGAATGTCCGTACAAAATTTGATGGCAATCCATCCAATAGCTGTTGAGTCTAGAACTATAATGCTAGCATTGCTAAAAATCTTCATGTTGATTAAGTTTTTAGCAGTTGTTAAAGTTGGCGACCAAGGCTACAGTCATCTGTTGCTGCTTCACAGTAACAGCCTTACAACAGATGGCTGGAGGGAAGCTTTATTTGTTCAGCTGCAACATTAAGCATTATGTTTACATTAACAGTAACTAATTGTGACATACTTTATAGCTCTAAGCAGAGAAAACAGTATTAATCTCTCTTGGTCCATATGATAAGGGAAACAATACATAATTCCATAATATAGTGTGATAAAGGCTGGTCACGGTGGCCTACATTTGCCAAAAATAAAGGCCGGACTTTGCTTTAAACATATTTCATGTGTTGTCTGTTTGCTTGAAAAATCAGCCAAAAGACCAGAAATTCATAATTATCTTGTCAGATTATAAATCATAATGGGAATCAATACATCTAAACTATATCTAACCTTGGTTACAGATTCAATGCAAAAAAAAATTATTATCAAATGTCTGTGTGACTCACTCATATGTGCCATGCTCGTCTGGGTGTATGTTGTTCATAACAATAAATCTGAAAGTATAAAAAGTATATGGTCTAGAAATCTATGCAGCTAAATCTATGCATGTTTGGGCGTACAGACCCAGTCTTAAGCCTCCTGAACTGTTCATAGACTCATCTGGGCCACCTGATTGGTGATTTAAAATATGGATGATGTCATTGGTACTTTCTGAGCCAGACCACAACAACCAATGAGAGAGGCATCAAGGAGCAACTGACAGGGCTACCAAGCAACAGTAAACCTTCTAGTCCTTGAGGCTAACACTAGCTAGCATACACAGTGATAGAAACAAAAAAATTCACCTGCAGTTCTTGCTGAAGAATCTAAAACCCTGTCATTGTGTGTGTATGTCTGCTTCCCCATGAGATCACGTGAGAGAGATCAAGTGTGAGTCCAACTTCAGTCTGCAGAGACATGAAGCCAGAGTGCTGAAGCCACTGTTCACTGTTCATTCATAATTCATTAATGTTTTTGCACTATATTCAACACTGCACTTATATGGGTTCTCAGCAACAAACCAGCCAGGTGTGAAGTAGATCAAATGAATCAAATTTGAAGAAAAAAAACGAAGATCCATTTTTTATTTTTTATTTAACAATATCGAAGTTGCAAAAGGAGCCTCATATAAGAAACAATACTAAAATCAAAAGCCGGAAAAGTCACGTGAGATATCGCAGTAGCGCTCCACCTTAATTGCCCTTCACGTTAAGTCGCATTCGGAGATCTATACTTCTCCACTGGCAGGACAGCTGAGACCGGAACAAGCTACTGCTAACGTGAGTTGTACAAAAACTCTCTTTTTAGTAAACTCTGTGTACACAAACAATGTTCTCAATGCTCGTGTTGATACTGACCCTGGTGATACTACGAGTAAAGTTTCATGTTGTGTCGCGCCTTCTTAGTGTTTTAAAAGTAGCGATTTTGATACTAGCGTAAAAGTGCCCTTTGCACTCCCATTGAAAATGAGTTTGACCCGAAAACAAAACTACGGTAAATCTTAAAAGTGCCTCTTTCAACGTAATTACACACAGGTATGACTCATATACATTCACAAAAAAAGCCTAGGTTGCATTTTGGCGAGAGTTTCATTTTAACATTCTAAATGGGATTCGGATCCAAATTTCACATCCCTGTCACATACCAAAACAGGATTTTTGGCTTTGACATGCAAATCACCTCTAGAAGTGTATGCCAACTGTAATTAGGTCTTTCAAGCTGTAACTGAGATAACTATCAGATCGGAACAGTGACGATAATAGCTATTAGAGACAATTAGAATGACAATTACAAAGGCAGAGAGAGAGAGAGTTTGCTACACTGTGGGACAGAGTGTGTACTGTAGATGTGCACTGCCTCAATAATGGAATCTGGCACCTTGCAGAGCAAAACTTTGTGTTGCACAAGCGTCATGACTGTAATTGAACGCATGGTCTGATGGTTAAGCAGTCCAAGCAAACACCACTTGCTGTTGATCTTGTCTCCATCTCATTCTCATACATCTGTGCTCTCAAACTGTGGTTTTGGCATCACAATTGGAACTTCACAAATACACAGATTTCTGATGGGAAGATAACTGACAGTCACTCGAACATGCAGAATCATCTTTGGTGAATCTTCTAAGCATTCAAACGCACAAACTACTCATGTGGTGCTTCTGTAAGTGGTCTGAGAAGCCCCTCCAGTCAGAATGATGACTACGAAAGAGGACCCATACCACTCAAACAAAATTAATTCATACAGATTGTTACGTCGTTAATCGATCATGGATGGTGTCATTCTCTCGGGCGGATTAAAAGCAATACAAGTACAATCCGAAAAGCGGTCATTACATATATCTGGGTGACACGCCCCAGTAAAGTCTAACTGTGGAAAACAGTTTTGACATCAGTCAATCTGTTTACATTTGTATCTGTACAGATTTGAGCAGAACATAATTTGAGAGCACAGACGTATGAAATGGAGTTACATAGTACCCCTTTAACATGCATCTTGGGACACCACTTCACTTCCCCCTCGTTATACGCAAATATTAACGTACATCACTCAAACAAACTGATACAACTTTCTTGTATAAAAAGAAAGAAATATCTTCATGAATAATGTTTGCCAAATTATCAAGATGGCCCAAGTAGTTAGGCACATACAATGCATAATGGCACTTTTTACTAGGGCATTACTAGGCATTTCAAATCAAATTTGCAAGGTTTGAGTTTCTCCTCACTCAACATCTCTTAAACTCACTTGATTTGTAAGGGAGTCTGGGAATATTGCTGTTACTATTTGAGTTCTTAGTTGAAACAGACATTTCACGCGTTCACAACATTTGCTGTGACGATGTTTCAGGATGTGCCCAAAAAGGTAATCAACATCACAGTGAGTCGCATGGAAATCAGTGTGCAACCCATTCTGCCTGTTGCCGTGGCATCTTCTTCTTCTCTTTGTCTCATGGAGGACGTCAGTTCAGTAGGAGGTCCATCAGTGTGGTGAATCTGAATGCCTCCTCAGTGCACCTTGGAGATATTCACACCTGCACTTACAGCTGTCCACTTGTAATTGGATCACACAGGAAGGGTGCTGATACAAGTGTGAGCAGGACCAAAGACACTTTGTGAAACATGTCCAAACAAACAAAAGAGGCCGCTAGTCTGGAAACATTAGGTGGTTCTGTACAGATTCACTTGTCATGCATGTTGAGAGAATTCTCAGTTACTGTTACTGCCACCGTTCTCATCATGAAGCTTTCCTTCCTTACTGTGAATAAACTGTCAGAAATGAGGCTCAAAACAGCAAAACAGTGTTTGGGGTTCCCATTAGTCAGCCAAAATAGTTGTGCGGGGTAATTACTGGTGTTTCCTGGCAACAAGCCTACTTGTGACTGACAGGAAGTTAATAAACACAAAAAGACAATACTTTACTGCTACTACTACTACTACTACTACTCTTAAATGAGCACTATGTAGCTCTAGAGAAGAAATTCAAACTAAGAATTTTAATATTTACAATATTAATGAAGAAATAATACTAACTCAAAAACGTTTACTTTTGTTTCCCATGTCTGAATAAACAAGCTCTTCTCAGAGGAAAATAAGCTAGAAAGTTGTCAGTTTGATTTTGTCTAGTTTATTCAGTCATGAAAATTAAGTTTGTTTTTTTAGTTTGTTAAGGCATACAAAAAGTCAATGAAGTCATTTCTCTTCTGATTAAAACTTCCCCAAAACTACACAGTGCCAGTCACCACACGGAGGAATGGCTTCACCTTACGGCCCGGACTGTTGCCCATGGCATTCCCTGAGCCTCCAGAGCCTGCTGCGGTGCCGAGCTATAAGTGGCTCCTCTCTGTTTACAGCCAGGACATTCTGACGAGGCTGGAGGACATCAAGGCCAGAATCCCTTCCACCTATGGCAACATACTAAAGATGGATTCCACTAAAAAGGTTAAACAATCTTTTTTTCTTCAAAAATGTGACACGCCACGGAAAAACCAGCAGCAAGTTGGCCGTCAGCAATTCACATAAACAAAGAAACTATCGTTTCTTTTCAAAATGAGTGATTTTCGTTTTTTTGCAGAATGTGCAAGTTGAGATTATGAAGAAGCCACTCCATGTTTCAGATAACGGTACTGTTTGCCTTAAAAGTATACATTTTGTGCTTGAAATCGGGTATAGTTTCAGGAAATGCTGCTGCTTCGTTGGCCGTGTGCGGCGATACAGTCAATTCCCATACTGGCTACGTTTGGCCGAAAAAAATAACAAAGGACGTGAATGGTCAATCAGGTGCACGTTAGTCGCAAACCGCATAGCTACTTATGCAACCCCCTGCATAATTTCTGCTGCTTCTGTATTACACTGGAGAACATCCCTAATCTACAGCTGACCTTAGCCGAAGATGAAGACGAGGAAGAATCTCTCGGCCTTGCAGAGGAGCTGGAGCGTAAGATACCAGACGCTATATCTACGGTAACATGTGAAGGGGATAAAGACAGCGAAATGGAGAAAATCCGTAACTTTGGCTGCAAATGCTATGGAAGAAGAAAGGAGAACTCTCGCACATTTGTGTAGCGACAAACTTTCTCCAGAGCTTACGTACAGCATACGGATGGATTCTCTAGGCAAACAGATGCACAGTAGTTACTTCGGACATAACTACATCCCGGACCACTTATTCCATCGGAGGGCATGATGTCTGCAGGAATACTTTTCAGTTTCTTATGGGGTGAGTTTCCATTAAAATTATTATCGATCAATCAGGGGCATAATGTCAGTGAATTCGAGTTTAAACACAGACTTCACTTATCCCGTGCGAATGCGCCGCACGAAACACAGATATGGTGGGATCATTTCTAAATCACTTGAGGTCCCCAGGTAATACTAGTCCCATGCGAATAGGGCTAAAGTCACAGTCAAAGTCACAGGGATTACAAACTGTTATCTCGTGTTTTTTGTTTTCATGTTTATACCGTAGCCTACATTGTTATTAGCTAGCTCATTACTGTCCTTTTAAAATGATATGCACATCGAAACTAAACTGTAATGGGAGGTTTTGTCTTGTAATGTGAGCATCTGCTATTAATTTGAATAATGCTTGAATTGACTGATGCTAATGATATAGCACCTAGCTTACTGGAGGATAGTTTGGGTGAATACATCCAGAGTAAGGTGCCATTACATTATTATAATTATAATTTCCTGGGGTGAGAATTGGAAGTTCTCGGGCTGTTTTCTCCCTTATGGGTTTTGAGATGTGCATACATTCAAATGGCCACAACTTCTTCATGATGTGTTAGACATCATTGGAAAGCTTAGAAACTACACTTTCAGAATATGTAAATAACTCAAAATGCCTCTCGGCGACTTGTTGCTGTTTTTTTCATGGCTGGTCACAAATGTGATGCCTCTTCACTCTGATCTTCTCTGTTTATTACTAATTATTAAGGGTATAATATTTCATATAGTTTTTGTTTGAGAATATTTTATTCATTGAAAAGCTTATTTTATATACATTTTGTTTATTTGAGAATCATTTATTTAACTTATTACCAGGCAGCACTTTACAACTGTATTCTATTTATTTATTTTATTTTCATATTGTGTATGTTACAATAAATTGTTGGTTTACAAAAGTTCTGAATGAACAACAAGCAAATTTCCGTTTTGCATTTTGTTCCCATACTGTACCGAAAATGAACCGAACCATGACCTTAAAACCGAGGTACGTATTGAACCGTGGTTTTTGTGTATCGTTACACCCCTACTAATTATCAGTCTCAGTTTATCAGTTTCTTGAAGACGTGTCACCTGACTCTGTAAGGACACTCCCACACAGAGTTTAAAAGCCAGCCAACTCCCCTCCAGTCAGTTAGAGCTGAAGAAGTCTCTTGGATGAGAGCTGAAACGTCTTCAAGAAACTGAAACAAGTCCATTAGCCTACGATACAGCACCTAGATGCGATTTTGTTGTTCTGTTCTATTGCATGTCTGTCCATCCTGGGAGAGGGATCCCTCCTCCGTGGCACTTCCTTCTTCCATCTTTGTTTCCCCTTGTTGAAAGTATGCAGGTTTGCAACATGTCAAGTTTTTCCTCACTTGAATCGAGGGTCTAGGGACAGAGAATGCTGTTCAGTGTACAGATTGTAAAGCCCATTGAGGCAATGTGATTGTGATGTTGGGCTATATAAATAAAACTGATTTGATATGACGCCCTCTATCTTCCACCAGGCTGTTTTCTTTAAGATGATGGAGGCTAGCCATGCCTCGAAAAACCCATCACAATCAAAATGCTTTTCAGGCAGCCACTAAGACACAGAGCCCTGGAGCGTTTTAACAGACACCGTGCTCGTGCTTGCTCTGTGATTGAGCGGGCCTTTGGGGTGCTGACAACAAGGTGGAGGGCGACTCTGTTGGGTGGACACAGGGTTCTTCTCCGAGGTCGTCCTTGCTCGTGCTCAGGAGGACATTCTGCCAGAAGACCCCGAGTCGTCCAGAACCTCATCAGCACGTGGACCACGTCTATGCAGGCGTGTAAACTGTGATCGTTTATAAATATATATTTTCTGTGCTTTTACGCCTAGTAGTTCTTGTCTTTTATTTCGCATTGCAAAGTTTGAAGTGGGTATATTATTTTAAGAAATCCAAGGTTTTTTTTTTTTGTTTTCTTTTGTGATGCTTGATGAGATGTGGCTTGGCTGGATAAAAAAAAGAACAGAAAAGAAAAACAACAATTATCAATAATTTCGTAGTTATCCTGCACTGTATGGTGCAATTTGAAGATGTTTCACCTTCTACAGTTCTTACTGACTGGAGGAGAGCTGGAGAGCTCTTATGCATGTATGTATACATATATAATTAGGTGGTTATATATTATAATGAGTATGATCCACAGTATTTTTCCATTTGCTTCCACAGTCTGACAAAGGATCTGTTTTGTTCTGCTTTGAAAATAAAGATTAAAAAATATGTTGCACCTTGAACTAATGCATTGCTATATACTATCTTGTTTTATCAAACTATGTTCCAATCCAAAGATTTAGTTTTCTGAGCTGTGTGCTTAGTTTCCATCTTTGTTTGAGTCGTATGATTAAACATACACGATCCTCTCTGATCCAAGGCATCAGTATTTTTGTGGATATATTAATAGTCAGTAAAGCTTATCAAAGGGTTCAGCCAAGGATCTGATCCAATGGTTGCCTTCAATCTTCTGTCTCCCCTTTTGACAGAACTTTATGATAAACAATGCATAACTTCAGTCTCTGTAATAATAAATGCTCAATCTAGTGATAATTCTCTAATCCCGGCTGTCTCCTCTTGTCTCGTTCTTCTTCCCCCTGCTCTGAGAACTCCATTCACTCCCTCTGTCGGTCTCAGTGATATTCAGCCACTGTGTACAGTAACCTTTTACATTCAGCTCTTGTAGCGCGGATTTGTAATCTTGGTTGGTATTCAGCACTCGTCTCCGTAGTCTGTCTCTCTGAAGCTTAAGTTCCTCTTTCTACTCTATTGCCCAGTCTGTTTACAAAGGGGAGGCGTAGCATATGTTTTCATCTAGGAGCAGGACAAATTAAGTCCTATCTGGCCCGGCCACGCTTGCAGTGAAATGAGTGTGTGTGTGTGTGAAGAGAATAAGAGGGAAAAAAGCAATAGCAGGAGAGACGCGCACGTGTGTGTGTGTGTGTGTGTGTGCGTGCGTGCGTGTGTGTGTGTGTTTTGAACAGCAAGGTTCATTGCTTTAATAGACCCTGGTAGTGAATTAAGCAGCTGGAAGCTCTGTGTTGTTTACGTACGCAGGCTGAACTGCTGTGGGTCAGCATCCTGAGGTTCGGCCCTAAATGATGATGTGGAATAAAGTTATTTTTTTCCCCCTCCCTCTCGCTGAGACAAACAAAGTTTCCTACTTGGAGTTGTAAGATGCGAATCAAACAGAGGGATTAAAGGTCTTGCATTTGGCTGGGAAAGGCGCGAGTAACGGACACAGCAGGCACCGAGCGCAACAGAATTTCTGCTGCTTAGGTATTCTGTTGCGGTGCACACACAATGAGAACCACTGCAGGGAGGTGATGGGGCTTTGGTTTTTTAAATTAAAAAAGTAATAGTGGGAAAGCTTGCAGTGCAGTTTTTTTGCGCGTGGAATTAAGATGTAAAATACAGTATGTATGAAGTTGGACTTCCTGAATTATGGGTGCAATTATGTTATGTAAAGTGCCGTCAAAGTGGGCCACAGAGCTGTGAGTTTGAATTAATAAGGAGAACACTTCAGAGGTGCTACAGCAAGCACGCTGTTAACTACCTCCATGATTACAGCTTGTTTTTTCTTTTTGTTTTGTTTTTTATAAATATCCAGAATCCAGCGTTATCAGCAGGGGGGTAACGAGCAGGTTGCAGCGGTGTCACAATAGCTCAATTTGGGATATTACCACTTAAACTTAATTGTCTTGGTCAAAACACAGTTTAAAGGTACATTTGTATGCAGCGCCTGTTATTACATTTTAAAAATATTTCACCACACATGTCAGCGTGTATGAAAATCCTGTTGTTTCCTCACAATATGGCAGAAACTCGATGGCTTCAGTGTAAACAGGCAAGAATTCTGTCATAACAGACTGATGAGTGGGAGCTGCCTGTAGTGGAAAACTGCTCACTACCCTCCAGTATTTTGCACTTAGTAATATCCAGAGCTCAAAACTAACAACTAATTGTGCATTCTGATTTCCCTTTTGAGATTTAAATATATAAACATACATATATGTGAGTATTGTTATTGGTCAGATATGTATTGAATGGATAACTCTCTCGCTCTGGAATGGATAACTCTCTCGATATATAGATTGAACCTAAAGAAATAGTTTGTTGTAACTTAAAGAAGCTTGAAGTGCATAATAAAACAACACAAACATGCACGCACACAAACAAAAGCTCTCTCAGGCCTACTCCCAAACCCACTGATCCCCATTAAAAAAGGCCCAAAATACATACAGTAAATGTACACATATACAAAGCTTTACACATTTTTAAATTCACATTAGACATTAATTACCAACAAATTATTGCCACCATTTTCTCAAAATCCTAATTGTCAATAAACATTAGAAAAAGGTCTGGATAAATTACCTTAAAATACATAATAGAAGGTCATAGACCTGAGTGAACAGGCTGCTCCAATCAGAGTTTTCGGTAAGAGGGATGGTCAAAGAAAATGCATTTGAAAACAATTTGCAGCCAGAAGGGTATCCCAGTCCAGTATTTAGCTGTTAATCAATTTAGTGACTCATACAGAAAACAGAGCCCTCGAAAAACAAATATCCAGAGACTACTGCAGACTATATTGAGAGCCCTAAGATTTAATTTTGTAGTTTCATGTTTTTATTTTTTATTTTTGTATTGTTTTATTTGTCTATTTAGTCTCTGTTTTTTGTTTCATGTTAAAGAAGGTTCCAACATTGTATTATTGCAAGTAATTATAACGCGTATTGAGAAGTAAAACTAAACACTGGCATCATTATAAACACAGTCCAACCTTGAAACAATTAAACCGAGGTTAAAATAATTTCTTGTGTCACCGTTGGTTGCAGGTTTTCAGTTGCTCTCAGGTGAACATAGCCCTGCAGCAGTAGGGTCAGGTGGGGAACATGTACAGTGGCATACATTTGCATATTAGATTAAGCTTTCCCGACTAAAGGGTATATAGCATGTTCAAATATTCGAGATCATAAATAATTGCGTAGCGCACATCCAATAGGGCGGCTGTAGCTCAGTGGGTAGAGCCGTTCGACCAGTGATCGGAAGGTCGCTGGTTCGATTCCAGGCTCCCCTGGGCGGGACTGAGCTACATGCCGAAGTATCCTTGAGCAAGATACTGAACCCCAAAACTGCTCCTGATGTGCAGTTGGCACTAGCCTCTGCCATCAGTAAGGGTCCTGCAATGAGCTGGCGACTCATTCAGGGTGAACCCTGGCCTTCGCCCAACGAGTCACTGGGCTCCAGTAATCCCCCTGAAAAAGGGGGACAATAACATCACCGCGACCCCGAGAGGGATAAAGCGGGCAAGAAAACGGACGGACAGATAAAAATTCTAATGGTGACACATGTGGACTTGTTAGAGGAGAGATTAAGACATCCTGTCATACCTCAGTCATTGTTCTGTGTTAAGCTAACTTTAAGCTAGAGCTAGCATTAGCAAACATGGTAGTTTGGGGCAACATGTCTCATTTTGGGGTTAGATGTCACATATGAAACCTGGGTGAAGTGCATAATATTCATAGGATGGGCCCATGAAGAATGCACCCCTGGCAAATCAGTCTACGTATTGCGATGTGGATTGCGATGTGGATGATGAGTTTGACTAGTGAGGAAATTTGCTTGTCAGGCTTTGTTTGAGTTTTTATCAATGGATCTTCCAGTTGTTGTTGGAACTATGTCCACATTTCAGGACTGGTTTAAGTTTGATAATGAACCAATGCTTTCTTTTTTTATAATTCAATTCAATCTGGAATTTTGAGTTGAGAAAGGTAAAATGGGCATTTGAGTCTGAGAGCCATAGCCTACATGCTAGCAGTTCCTAAGGACTTTAATCCAGTACATGTTGATATGGAGGTTCTACGGTTGAGAAAATGTAGTGCCAAAAGAAAGGCCGGTCTGACGGCGATGTAAAGAGGCCTGAATTTTCTCCTTGAACTGATATAGATTTTTTAGGTGGGCCTTGTTTTAGGTGGTTAAAATTCGCTTTTCATGTGGACTCCGTTCACTGCAGTACAAAGCTGAGCGTCTGGGCTGGAGCGGCTCTCTGCTTCTCCAAACTGAGGCTGTGCTGATCGTCAATTACGGTAGGGAACAGACCGACTATAGATATATACTTTATATGACCCAACTTCAAAAAACCCAAACTATCACTTTTAAGGAGCATGTTAAGAGGGCAGTCTATCAAGGAGGCCATGTATGGGGTCAGATGCTGGTGTCATCACCAGAGCTTTCTTCTCCATGTAGATGGAGCTGGTCAAAGGCATCTGAGGGTCATTATAAACCATTTTGGAAGTGCCTGCCTGATGCAGGCCAGTCCAGCTATGAACTTATCTCATGCAAATGTAAGAAGGGTTGTGTTAAGCAGTGTAAGAGGGCAAAAAAGTTGTCTTAGACTGCACAGCTCTCTGTTACTGTGAAGGAGATTGCTGAGAGTCTTCCACGATTGACCCCATATTTGGACAGTTACTATTGTCAGTTAGGCCTATCTTGCATTGTGAGCTTCCAAATAGGCTAAATACTAAAGTTGCCACCTGAATTCCTAATCATAAAAATGTGTGATTTGACCCCAATATCATTCATATCACAGGAATCCATGCAACTTTGAAGCAGTAACGATTTTCAAACCAGGCATGGCGGCCATCTTGAAAAGTAACAGCCATCTTGAAATTTATTTGTGTCATTTCATTAACTATATGATCAATATCATATTATAATCAACACACAAAAGAAAATTCCCATGGAAATGGTAGTCAATGGCGGCCATTTTGATCCAATCCAATCCAATCCAACATTATTTGTTAAGCATTTTAAAACAACCAAAGTTGACCAAAGTGCTGTACAGTAGAATAATAAGACATCATAAATAAACAGCTCGCATGAGGCGCAAAAATGACATATAAAACAGACAATAAATGAAAAGATATAAAAACATGAGTAATCGACATCTTACTAGGTGTCAAAGGCCACGGAGAAGAGATGGGTTTTAAGAAATGATTTAAAAACAGGCAGAGAGGAGGCCTGTTTAACGTGCAAAGGTAGAT
>OMLP01041205.1:0-11891 GCA_900302685.1 Spondyliosoma cantharus | reverse complement strand
AACCTCCAAACTAGATTTATATAACAGACTCTATCACAACTGCATTTTGTTTTATATTTATACAATATTATACTATTATTATTGCACACTTATAACTATGCACTGTACATGACATAACGTAAAAAGTAGCTTTATTTTGATTTCCATGATCTGCCATACTTTCATTCACCTTTCTGCATGTAAGCCTGCAGACTTTTCATAAACAGGCCATTTCTGCACAAGTGTCAGTCAGCCCCTTCAGGTCAGAGGCTCGGTCGTGCCTACGTGCACGGGCCCGCTGTAATCAACCCATGTTGTCGTGAACTTCCTCCTTGCTTTTAACAACGTGATTTCTCGGAAACAGGTCTGCTGCCGAATTGGGGACAGAGCGGCGCATGCGCGAACCCACTGCAAGAAGATCCCACATTCACCTGACTTTTATTGTTAAACTTGATCTTGTGGCGTCTTTAAAACACGTTTAGAGGTGAAAAAGAAGGGCAAACAACACCCCAAGTGATAATTACGCGAGAAAATGCTTCAAGTGCTCTTTGATAAATAGATATCTTAGTCTACCCTGCTGTTTATGTGTTGTAAGAGCCGTCACTTTTTACAGTGCGTCCGCCTACATGTACAGCCGGGGGAAAACCCACTACACTGCTATAAAAACGCTCCGGACTCAACAGAAGAGTCAGTACCCGCTTCTGATCTACTCTGGTCTGCAGGTGGATAACACAAAGATACGGAGAAGAGACACTTCTTTGGAAGAGAGCAACTTCAAACCAATTGGACTAATCTTTTTTTGTGCATTTTTTCTTCTCACGGATCGTAGAACAAGCAAATTTTGTAAGTTGATTTGATATGAATGTATCACTTCTACTTGCACAGATGCCTCATATTTTACCATTTCATTTTTTTATTTCAATGTCTTTATCCTTATCCTAAATAATAGACAAATCTACATGAAGATGAAGTTGTTAGGAAGCCGCTAACATCCTTAAGTGACTAACTTAGTTCTGAGTGACATTTTTCTGGTGGTAAATATTTGTGTCGCTCTTGCGCACATGCGTGCAGCGAGCGATTCGACAGGGCGATTAATGAAATGACTGGATGAAGATTTAAAAGACAAACAAACCAAAAAAAACCCCCATGTGTTATAGTAAAGGCGTGCTGCTGAAGGAGGAGGAGGCGTGCGCCCTCGCTGCGCACAGCGGACTTTTGGCGCAAGTCGACAGAAGCGTCCCGCACCGAGAAAACAAACTTGCACGAAAACTTTTGCTCTGCAAAAAATAATCCACGTGTATTTGGGCTCTTTCTCAATGCTAAAGACTTTAAAAAAAAAAAAAATCCACTGAGGAAATTATTTTTGGTCCATCGCGACATGCTCATACGCGTAAACGCCCACCCCGGTTCGCCTGTTTGCCCCAGCCGTGAACTCCTCTCTCTCTCTCACACACTCCCTCCTCCTCCTCCTCCGCCTCCTCCTGCAGCAACGGGCAAAAGTAAATCTGAGCTGAGGCAGATGCGGGAGTTGATCTGATGTCAGTGCGATCACACACAGCATTCCTTATCTAAAGAATTTGCTCTTTTCCCCCTCCCCTCTTTTAGGCAAACATGCCCGTGACAAGGATGAGGATGAGGCCGTGGCTGGAGAAGATGATCGAGTCGAACTCCGTGACGGGTCTGAACTGGGTGGACAAGGTGAGAAGCTCGTTTCCTGCTACACTTGACGTCGTTTATTGTCGTAGCCTACATTTAAATAAGTACAGAAATAGACATTGCCACTGTGCCATGCAAATAACACGTTTACATAATGCAACACAAAACTGTGTTTAAGATGCTCAGTGTGAATGGCAGCCTCCAGCGATATCTAAAAAGTAATGCTCGCATTTTGACTGATTTGAAGTGGAACGTGCAGCCACCCTCCAACTCAGTCTTCCTCTTTGTATTTTATAGGACAAGACCACGTTCTCAATTCCCTGGAAGCATGCAGCCCGACACGGCTGGGAGCTGGACAAGGACGCCAGTCTGTTCAAGTTGTGGGCCATCCACACAGGTGAGAGAGCCTGAATATGCACGCTTACTGCGAACAGAGGCAGGAAACGCTTCTTTTCGTTTGGATGGATAAAGATGTTAACAAAAACGTTTGTTTTTTTCTTTTCTTGCAGGGAAGTACGTGGAAGGTCAGGCCTGTGACCCGAAGACGTGGAAAGCCAACTTCCGTTGCGCGATGAACTCGCTGCCTGACGTCGAGGAGGTGAAGGACAAGAGCATCAACAAGGGCCACCAAGCCATGCGCGTCTTCAGGCTGTTGCCCACCACACCGAAATCTAGAGGTGAGATAACTGACAGGAAGCAGGCAGAGCTTGAATTGACACCGCTGATCTTTTTTTTTCTCGCCTGTGCACGGTTTGTTCTGCAAACACAAAAAGCTGTTGTTAACAAGGTGTCTTTTTCTTTCATCTGCACAGACAAACGGACCAAAGCAAAGCAAGCCAAGACAAAGGTAAATAATGGCTTTTCTACTTTTATGTTGACTTTTGTGGCTTTATGCCACACACTCACACCAACCCAGATCATTTTAGAGGCGCCGGAGCAGTAGCGACACAACCGAATGCTTAGCCGTTGTTTTGTTCTCTCATGTCCTGAATCTCACCGAACGCGTCTTTGTATCTGTGTCTGCAGAGCTCAATTGTCAAGGTGGAGGAAGAGGACAGCGACACTCCCATGGATGAGTCAAATGTGGACGACAGTTCGTCCGCTCAGGAGAACACGGTCGACAGCACAGTGAACACCGAGGAGGAAGGTGAGGGAAAAGAGATAACGTGACGAGGAAATGCTTTGTCCTGTGGCTGTGCAGATTAAAAAAAAAAAACTAAAGGCCAAATGCCCTGAATGCTTGGTTGCAGTTTATTGAATGCCACTGTTCCCCATCTTTGCAGATTTCACATTCGTGGCTCCGTCCGAAGTCCCCGACTGGTCCATGTCAGTCGAGATCGGGGGATCGAGCTTTCCAAGCCAGACCTTCTCCCACAGATTTGAAGTTTCACCTGAACACAGCCCCGGTAAGACAGCAGCACACAATGGCATTAATGAAGTGAAATTAGGGTAAATACAAACAGATAGGTTGATACCACAGAGCCGTGCTCATCCTCCTTCCCTTTTCTCTCCCTCTGTCTTTGCTGTGATCTTCCAGATTTCGACGACGATACCGACCACATAATCCAGGTAAGCATCGCCTCCTTATCCCACTCTTAACGGCATGCATTTCTCATTGGCAGGAATACCCATGTTTGTCCTATTCTGCCTTTCTGATGTTGAAAAAAAAATTCCAGTTGTGTAGAATATTTTGGCCATACTCAGTCCAGTCTTGCTCTTTCAGCTTTGCCAGCAACTGGAGAAAGAATCACACTGGATGACAACATGCAGTTTAGACGGCACGGGGTTCCTGAGCAATGAAGCATGCACCAGCCCAGGGAGCCAGTGGAGTGAATCTTCCTCAGGTAAATGTTGTTAGTCGACACTCCATTCATGCTCAAAACAAACAGCACATCAACCGAGTAACAGCTAACAATAGCTGCAGGCAGCTAGTTAGCTAGGTTAGCCTTGCATCAAGCAGTGCTCTCACTAAAATTCTTACATATTGCGCCTTTAAAGTCAGGTAAAGCAACTATTTATTTAAGGTGCTCCTCCAGCGATGTGGCATCACACTTTCATGAAGTTCGGTAACCAGCATGACACAGAATAACAAAAGAAGGGTCAAAATTGATGCAGCAGAGGCTGAGATATCCTGACTTTTAGTCCCTTTTAAGGGTACAAAAACACTGGATCCTACATTTCCCATATTGCAACTTAGAAGCCTGTTTTTGTTGCCTGGAAAAGTTCACCTCAAACACTAGTTAACACACAAGTCTGAGTTGACCCTGCTGAAATAACGATGACATCATTATTTTCTCAGACTTTAGCTCACTTTTGAATCTGTTTGGTATCTAAATTCAGTTTGTGCAATATGTGCTCTTCGTCACCATGCTGACCTTGCATTTCCTCTGTTTGTTTTTTGCAGTCGAAGATCTAGACGATATCCCGCAGTACATAACTTTGGGCGCAGACCCTCCCACAGATGACTTCTGGAGCGGCTTTTGCCAACAGCTCCCCCCATTCCACTGCTGACTTCACGACAGGGCATTGCTATAAACCTTTGGACTTTTGAAAGAGTTCTTGCTGCCACCATCTTTTCCATCCGACCCCTCATCTCAGTTGAAATCGTCATCATCATCCTTCCGGCCTGTAATGGGCGGTGTCCACACCTTAAGCTACAACTCCCCCACATGTGCCATGTGTTTGAAGCCCGGAAAGCTTTCCTTATCCCCCTCACCCTTTCTCTGAGGTCATGAAGAGACATTATGAAGTGCACTGCTGTGTCAGAGCAATCAACACTGTTTATTCTCTATGTTTTTGGCTGGTTCAAGGCATTTTGATGTGAATCTGTTTTTACTCAGGCAGCCCATGTAGCGACGTGATCATACTCAGCCATGAATACAAACATGGTCGCCAAAATGCAAATAGCATCATATTCAGTGTGCTCAACATTTGACTTGTAGTTCATGTATCATTAATATCACATAAACCGTTTTTTTTTTTTTCTTCCGTTATGTAAGCGTGAATTTAAGTTTAAGGGATAAGAATGCTTTTTGACAAACCTCCTAACTTCTGGTGAAAGCTCTATACAGCAGGATGTGACGTTTTGTTTGCAGGTAGCGATTGTATATATTCTTGTACAGATTGTTTTGTTCGTATGTTTGTAGAAAATAAAAAAATCCAAATGTGAATGAATATGAGTGTTTGTTATTTACACAAAGTTTTCAGTGAGCGGAGAGGAACGATTAAAACCAAAACCATTAAGGTCTAATGTCAACACAGTCAGGTGTAAGAAAAACAGGTCTGCCAAGCAAAGAGCAAGTTTTCATGACCTCAGGAGTGATCAAATGTAACATCAGGCAGGTTATAACCTGGGCTTTCATAACAACTCTTCATCTCCTGCCGTACCTGTGTCTGGATATAATGCACTCAGGAAAGAAAGGTAATTATTCAGAGAAGCCTACGGTGAGAGCTCAATGCACTGCAACTTAAAGGATAACTCCACCAATTTTACAAATTAAAGTGTGTTTACAGCTCATTGTGAGTGCGTCTGCATATGTGAAAAAAATGAGTGTGTATGTATGTATAAACCTCTTGTGGTTCCAGAGGAAGCTGCATGTGATCTAACACTTCTCCACAGGAAGTTCGCCCCAGAGCGCACTTTGTCACGTTTTTTTAACGTAACTTTTTGTTTCTTGCTGCTTTGCCTTTCTTGCACGGCTTCCTATAACAGAATTTGTGGATATTGTTGATGCATTATTGTTCTTATTGTTGTCCTTTCTCGGGCTGGAGTGTGATCCTGCCCATATTCAACGCAGGCTCTCTCATCTTCAGACAGTGCGGCTCTCACATTGTTTCAGAGTTTTTGTCTTTCTTGTTTCTTAGTTTGGGGATGGATGTCAGGTAGTCCAGCTTTCGCAGCTATGTTTTTTAAGTTTAGTTTTCGCACTTTCATATAGTTTAGGGAGGGAAGTTCTGGGTCCTACATCCAATTGATCAGCTGTCCCATCACTATCCCCATCATTTGTGGAAACTGTGATTACTGAGCGTTAAACAAATAAATCAACTGACTGAAAATTAGACTGTAATGTTATTGATTAAAATTTTGCATCACTTATAGTTCTGTCACCATCTGGGGTTCCCCTATAATCCCCCACACATTTTTAGGAAGTGTCTTTGTCGAGTGTCATCACAGTGGTATCATGAAATTAAAGTAAGCTTAATTAATGCATGTTGGCTTAATTATTACTCACAATCAGACAAGAAAAGGGTGTAAAGAACAGCGCGTCCGCATGTTTGTGGTGGCTGATGTTTTCCTGTGTTATAAATCACAGTGCTGGCAGAACACACTCGACGGTAATGAGATTCTTTTCATTCATCACGATGATCTGTTCCGGTTTGTCCAGGTGGCTGCTGATGACTGGAAGTCACATAAGTCGACCTGTTGAACCACAGATAAATGTGCAGTTAAGCGGGTGGCAACAGGTGATAATGCCTTTAAAACAAAGGCACAACTCTAAAGCCTGGATTAGTTGTTGTGTGAGTGACTTGGTGATATACTTTATAGTAAATAAATCATGGCATCATGTGGGGCAACTAAAGTATTTTGTGGGTAATGCCCACATTTTCCGTTCTATTTTCAGATCACAGGTAAACACTGGGGATGTAGGTTTTTATTTATGTATTTGAATGTCTCATCTCATTTGATACAACCACAAAAGCAAAACAAAAGGGTCAGTAAGTAGTGACTACATTTTCAGATGTGGGTGAACTTATCTTTTAAGTTCTCCATAGCTGCTTATTTTATACAACTTCAAAAGGTTAACCTGCTTCGGATCTCAGACAAAAACTGCCTAGAGAATTTAAAAGGCATATTTTAGATTTCTAAAGCTCCTTTGTTGATTTTTATTGAATCAGGGACATGAATTGTGCTTTAATGTATCAACAACCTGTGGATTTGTTAGCCTGAATAGTCTCCCCTATTAATGCCCCCGTCTATTGTAATGAATCACATGAATACATGACCTGCAGCTGTTTCTGCCGCAAACAACCTGCTATAAGTGCTACCAGTTTGATCGACTGACACACAGACGGACACACACATTAAATTGCAAATTCATTTATTTCATATTTGCTTGTTGAAAGTGAATATGGCTTCATAGAGACAAAATAGTTATTAGCTCGGAATTTACTTCCATTTATAGAAACATTTCACATGCAAAAGAAATACCAAACGCAAAAAAAAATAAATATGGCGGTTCGGCTATACATGGCACTTGATTTATTGCTTATTACTGGCTTTATAACAGATGAATCATTAACTGATCACACTGAGGTGAACTTGATGTCGTGCAGCTGTACGTTAAACATTTAATTCGGTGAGTGCACATGAATAACATATCATGCCTGTCTTGCCCACCACACGCGAACATGTATTTGAATGAAAATATGAATTAATTTAGAAAACATTCAAAATCTAGATCATGAAAACATACATTTATCGACAGTTCATGAGCTTGTGCCTTGCGGGAGTCTTGTGGGTGAACTGAAAGAACTGGAAAACCGATGAAAAACAGACGTGAAACACTTTACATCCTGACACCAGACCTCACTTTGACTGTATGTGCCCATAATGTGCTTGTGAGCGCATATTTGCCCGTTTCCCAGAGCCCGCGTCTTTTACGGTTTCAGTCACAGTTCCTTTACAGACAGACGGGCATCACGCTTTCTTCTTCCTTCTTTCTGCAGCTCCAGAGGTGGAGGGAACCAGGACGACTTTTGATCCTTCGAGATTGTTATCCTAGCAGAAAAAAAAGGACAAACACATTTTTGCTTTATCGTACAGATATTTTTGGTACACATCTTAGTCACTCGGGGATGGTGCGTTAATAATTTGAGTTCAAATGCATCTCATCGTACCTGAGACGTGTTCGGCCTGTTTGGTAGCTAAACGCAAACCGAACAAAAGGAGCGCGTTAATTTGACACAACTTTACACATTGCATTACACATGCAGCAGTTACTTTAAGCAGTGCGGCGGGTTTCATTGCACCATCTAAAAAAAAAGGCAGACGGAAAAAAACTTTGTCACAAGGAAGTAAAAAAGGACCTTGTGCTGATTCAAAAATAACAATGGGTAAGAAAGTGGAAATACCACAAGACTGAGAGCAAATTTTGTAATTGCTGCTTTCAGTTTGCTGGACAGAGCAAAACTACAACTGGTACTAACCACCAAAAAAAAATAATGGCACGGAGTACAGCACTATACAGAAAAGAAAAGAAAAGAAAAGAAAATAAAATAAAATAAAACCTTTAATCTATATCTTACCTTACTCTACTCTGTTTTGGTGGCATATTAGGTTGGCACTGTGCCCACATTTAAGTGGCAGTACTATATTACCTGATTAATACAACAAAACATCACTGTAATTTGTGGGATATGTTATAATATGTCACCCCTAAATTCTACTGTAAGGATGTCTTTGATTAATTGATTAATTGATTGATTAGAGTTTATGGCACTTGCTCATAGATTCCTGTGTGTTATCAGGCGGCCAGGGTCGAAACGACAGCCAGTGCGCGTCTCAGTTTGATCCAAGTGCGGGTCAAAAGTGGTGATACAACAGTCCGGCCGTAAAGATTGGTGCGATTAGGTATCAAAGTTCAGTAGTGAATTAAGACAAACAAGCGATGTAATTTCAACGCCTGCATGATCCAGAATGTTTGAATTACGTGGAAGCACCCGTGTCGCCCAAAGTTAGGCCATCTGAATGAGATCACAAGGGAAATATGGCGAGGCACTGCAGGAAGGGATAAAAAACGTTCTTGCCTCCTTTTAAAATCAAGACCTAAGAAAATATCGGAAAAAGATATTAACATTTCCTGAACTACAGCGCCGTTTCGTCACTTTCTGGGTAACCGGTCGGGTCTCATTTGAAATATGCCGATTTCTATTCTAGCACAGATTAATTGCTGCTACTGTTTTTTTCTGAACTATCACTAAGTAGATGATCATTTACAAAACACTGCAACATAAACATTAACTCATTATTTATTTATCTATTTATTGTTTTATAAAGAAGCTTCTATAAATAATATCCTATTGTTCATGAGAAACAATCACCTTGCACAGTTCCAGTAAAATGGTAAAATGGTAAATGGACTTGCTTTTCTGACCACTCTTTGCACTTAACAACACTTGACACATTCACCCATTAACACACACATTCATACTCTAATGGCCGACGCTGCCATGCAAAGGTGCCAACAGCTCATCAAGAGCAATTTGGGGTTCAGCATCTAGCATCAGGGATTCGAACCTTCTGGTTACTGGGTGAACCGCTCTGCCTCCTGAGCTACAGCCATTAAAGTGTGACAACCTTAAAACCAAAATAGTAATGTTTTATTGGCAACATCAAATGTAAGATAAAAACATTATGGCCATCTTTATTTGAGATTACAATAGTGAACTTCTGATTGTTACAGAGGAAAAATTAAACCTGATCCATTCCAAATAGTTCACCCTTGTTTCCTCCTCTGTAAATATTTAATGTGAATACATAACAGGTGAGGCGCCTGTGTAGTAAACTCAGCAGGTGAAGTGAACAGGTGCTGGTCATGGTGTAAACTTAAACAAGGTGGTAAAATAACAAAATGACTGTACGCTCTGCTCCAAATACGTTATCCTGCTGCTTCAACCAACAATAGCTGATTGTCTTTTACGTTTAATGTTTTTTTTCATGAAAAGTAACCTGAACTCTTAAGCATTTTTAAAACATACATAAAAACATGCAAATCAAGCTGCATCTTCAGTTTTAATCAAATCCTTTTATTTGAAGTCGTGGTTTTAATTTAATAAGACTCCGTTATTACTACGCATGTCATTTAGCTCCCTTTTTGGGTATCTCAAGTTGTTGGAACCCTCTTACAACCATCTTGTGCATATGTTTAGGCTGCCAAAAACCAAAAACAAATAGTCTAGAAGTGAGGGGCTCAGTTATAATGTCCCCAGCATGTCAGAGCAGATAAGAACAACAAATGGCCACATTAAAAATTCTAAATTCAATAAAAGATCTGAGTTTTAACTCAAATAAAGTGCACATGACAGATTCAAAAGCTAAAAAAAAAATACAGACATAGATGGGTCAGGTAAGGCGTTGCTATGCATTTAAAGTCTACTGTTATGTCTTTTTGTCATTAGTAGTTTATTTAAACTGATAAACACTGGCAGTGAATCAACAGCTGGGAACGCTTCATCTGCTGGTTAGTTCCTGTTAAACGAGTGTGTTTTTTTTTTTTAATTCCTTAACTGTATAGTAAATGTATAAATCTGCTGCTGCACGACAATCTGTCATACAGACGGAAATCAGGGAAGGAGGAAGTAGAAAATGTTTTTTAGGAATTCCCTAAACTGTCAAGAAGTTTAATAATGTTTTCAAAAGACAATGATGGCGACAAGGAAAATGATAGCGGTGGTGACTGGCTCTGCATCAGTTCTGTAATTAATGAAGCTGCTAAGCTTTTGCTTTTGTTGCCTGTACGGTAGATTTCAGGTTGGAAAGCCATCTCATCCGTCACTGTGTGACGATATTCAAACCCAAGTATCTTACAGTTGCAATGTGCAAGAATTCTCCACATGTCCAAACATTCTCTTGACCAATAGGGAGCAGCATATCGCTAGAGTAACAGCTAACTGCTGCTAGCTATAGCTGCTGTTAGCTAGTTAGCTCAGTAAGCTATGCACCTAGCAGTCCGGACTGGGAGCTCAGAGCACCTTAGAAAGACACAGGCGCTTTGGACGGGACAGGGCTAGCTGGTTAGCATACTAACTTCAGTAGATATCTCTGCAACACAACGTAAAAAACATTATTTCTTCACATTCTGTTATTAAGTTAATTTTTGAATGTTGCATTAAAAAGAAATTGCATATTGCTCCTTTGAGGCGGATCCATTTTATCAGATGGAGATATTCTGGGTGTGGTGGACCACACACAGGCAGCGATTACGCTGCATTGCACGGGGTTGCATTTCATTCAAACTTCCTCAAAATGTAGCCCAACACATCTGGTATCTTTGGAGATTTGTCTTTGCATAATCATATATTATCATTTGCATATCAACGTTAAAACGTTTTTGTTTGGTACGGTAACAGCTCCTGTGGGGACCGGCGAGCCCTGCAGAGGGTAGTGAGGACCGCTGAGCGGACCATGGGTATGACACTTCCCCCTCTTCATGACTTATACACCACACGCTGTACAAACAGGGCCAGAAGGATTATCAAGGATCCCCATCACCCCTGCAACAAACTGTTTGTAACTCTCAGGTCAGGAAGACGCCTGCGCTGTCATAAAACACGCACAGAGAGGATGAGGAACAGTTTGTTTCCCTGCGGCAATCACAGCCCTGAACTCTGCACTCTGAACACTTAACTTAACTTTAACACTTTAACTTTTAACACACTTTTAACACTTTTAACCCAGCCATATTGAACTTTAACATTTGTACATCTGTCTGTCGATCTGGTTTTAACTTATATCTATAATAATAATCTTCATTCATAACTATTGCACATTGATTTCATTACTACTGCACATGTAAATAAGCCATAATCATAACTTAATTATAACTTAATAACTTAATTATAACTTCCGCTAAAACCTTTATTGTATTTATTGTATTCTATTGTATTTATTTTACTTACACTGCATTATTTTTATTTTTACTTCAATTGAGCACAGAAGTATAGCACATGTCACAAAAACACTTCACTGCGCATCTTGTATGAGTATGTGACAAATAAAACCTTTGAATCTTGAATCTTGAATCTAAAAAGAAAATTGGGTCTACCATGACAGGAGTTCCTAAAATGCCCAGATATAGTCTGATAAATGAAGAGGTGTGGCATGCGGGTGGAGATACCAAACCCTCAATGCACAACTGTTCTTCCCTTCCCCACCTTACAAAAATGAGATGGCAGTGAAAACACCTAATTTATCAAAACCACATAGAGGACTGTGGAGAGAGGGAGGAAGAACTGTGTGTGTGTGTGTGTGTGTGTGTGTGTGTGTGTGTGTGTGTGTGATGTATGGGGGAAACAGAGAGAGATATCTCTGGTGCTTTCCATTTGGTGAGTGTAAACAGTTTACTTGACATGAGCTCACTTTAATGATACTCCACACCGAGCCAGACCGACGCTAGTTGTGAAACGACAGAAAATGTACATGTGAGATTACTTCCCCCAAACACGCACACACACACACACACACACACACACACACA
>OMLP01041198.1:2500-11261 GCA_900302685.1 Spondyliosoma cantharus | reverse complement strand
AGTAACTATGAATCTATAGGTCAGTCTGATGATGTCACATCAGTGTTCTACCTGAGGATGACAACATGGTTACTAGGTCATCACAACACTCAGAGTACAGCAGCTCCCTCAGGACTACACTTCATACCACGACAACATGAACAAAAACAACAACAACATGAACAAAAACAACAACAACATGAGCAAAAACAACAACATGTACAACAACAACATGAACAAAAACAACAACAACAACATGTACAACAACAACATGAACAAAAACAACAACATGTACAACAACAACAACATGAACAAAAACAACAACATGTACAACAACAACATGAACAAAAATAACAACAACAACATGTACAACAACAACAACATGAACAAAAACAACAAGTATTAAAACAATAGACTGTAAGATTGTCCTCATTTTATTAAAAAATTAAAAGGTTCTAAATATAAAACATGTTAGTAAAATCTGCTGACATATATAATATATCGACTATATTTATCTCTATAGTTGATATATTATATATTTTATATAATACATGTGTTATATTGTTCACTGTATGTAAACCCACTGTTGACATTTGAATCTATAAATCAATAAAACAAAGTGAAACGAGGCGATGCTGAAACCAAATCACACCAGACTGAGTCAAATCAGGACAACATGCAAAACACACACACACACACACACGCACACACACACACACACACACACCCTGAACTGAATTTGAATTGGGAGGAAGTGAACAGCAGTCGTCTGTCTGATCGACAACAAGCTGCTCGTCTCTGAGGACTGAACACTGACAGCACCTCTTCATCAGGTGGGTCTTCTTCTTCTTCTTCTTCTCTTTATTTTAATGGTGTTGGTTTCTGAATGATGACTTCACTGACGCTGGTTCATATGAAACTTCTGACTTAAGATTTTATCTGATTCTATTTTAAACGCTCTGCCTCGAACCCTTCAGCTTCTGTTCATGTTGTGTGTGAAGCAGAACTTTGTGTCTGAAATAGGAAGTAAAAAGTTCCTAAATTAACAACATGTCAGTTGTCATGGTAACAGGGCTGTGATGTGATCGAGTGGAAAACACACAGCTCATTAATGGTGTCAGATGATCCGGGAGTTTCCAAAGGTTTATCTTACTGACCTGTTTTCACCTGTTCTCACCTGTTATCACATGTTCCCACCTGTTATCACCTGTTCTCACCTGTTATCATCTGTTATCACCTGTTCCCACCTGTTATCACCTGTTCCCACCTGTTATCATCTGTTCCCACCTGTTCTCACCTGTTCCCACCTGTTCCCACCTGTTATCATCTGTTCCCACCTGTTATCACCTGTTCCCACCTGTTCTCACCTGTTCCCACCTGTTCCCACCTGTTATCATCTGTTCCCACCTGTTCTCACCTGTTCCCACCTGTTATCACAGGGCGGCTAGTCCAGGCTCCCCTGGACAGGACTGAGCTACATGTCAAAGTGTCCTTGAGCAAGACACTGAACCCCAAAATTGCTCCTGATGTGCAGTTGGCACCATGCGTGGCAGCCTCTGCCATCAGTAAGAGTCCTGCAATGAGCTGGCGACTCATTCAGGGGTGTTCGCCCATCGAGTAACCGGGATAGGCTCCAGTAATCCCCCTGAAAAAGGGGCAACATCACCGTGACCCCGTGAGGGATAAGCGGCATAGAAAACGAACAAAAGAACGAACTCTGACATATGATGAAAATAATACAGGAATAATCAGGTTCTCTCATTTTAAACGGACCTTCAAACTTTTTCAAAGAACCCAGAAAAAAATAACATCTGGATGAAAACCCTGGAACCTCACAGAGAACCCCTGAACAGAACCCTATAATCCCTCTCATCTGTTTGGAACCCTGAAAACCTCCAGAGGACTCATCACCCCTCAAAAACACCTGAAGGTCCTGAAATGATGTCAAGAAGCCCAGAACCTTGTAAAGACCTCATGGACTTTTCCAAGCTACTCTGACAAAAATGTTAGTGGTCTATCAAGAACCCTGGAACCCTGTCAACAATGATTATTTAAGGACACTTTCATTTGTGAAGATCTCCTCCAAGAACTCCTGGCAGCTCAAAGATGCTGAAACTGTCATCATCCCTAAAAACCCTCTGAATGAACCCTGAAGCTCCTTACAGAACCTAGAAACACTCTAGGAAACCCTGGAAGTCTGTCAAGAACCCTTGGGACCTGTGTAGAACCACTGAGATGTTCTTATTAAAGGCTGAAACCCTGTTAGAAATGACTGAGGCCCGAGAGTCCTTAAAGAACGTTAGAACTCTCTGAAGAACTTTTAAAACCTTTTCAGGAACCTCATGAGAACTTTTGAAGAACCCTGTGAAGAACCTGTGTGACGATGAGTCATCGTGCCTGACAGTCAACACAGAGGGAGCAGCAGGTTGTTCAGTGATGTCATGTATCCCAGCATGCCCTGGGGCAGACTGAACTCATTTCCATGGGTTTGACTGCAGCAGGTGTCCGGGTGCTTTTATTTTGTATTTTTTCTCCTCTAAGCTTCCTGTCTCCTGCTGCGCTCTGATTGGTTGAGATGACAGAGGTGATGACCACCTGTGAGTCAGTGGGTGGAGCTTCTGGAGAGGAGGCGCTGGCTCTCCAGGTGAGACGCAAAACACCCACAGTGAGCCGAGCTGCCAGGCGAGTCCATCTAAAGTCAGCAACGAGCTCTCTGATTGGTCCCTTCCTTCATTTCCAGGTGTTTCCAGACCCTGCGGAGAGTTTTCCAAAACTTTCCAGGCATCTCCCGTCCATCGTAGTGGAGCCGACAGATGGAGGAGACGTGGAGAGCGGCGAGCTCCGCTGGCCTCCTGATGATGTCAGCAGTGATGTCAGAGAGGACCATGCCCAGGTGACAGGTGAGATCATCATGTTGAAGGAACATTCTGCACTAATCATCAGTGACATCATCAGTGACATCATCAGGTACTCTGTTCACAGGTCCAGGTATACCTGTGGAGGAGGCGGAGCCACAGGAGGAGGTGATGGGCGGAGTTTAAAACCTCTGACAGCTCCTTGCTCTGAGCCACTGTGAAGGTTTCTGTAATGAAGACAGGGGCGGGGCCAACTCACCTGTAGCCCCTCCTCCATGCCAGGGGGCGGAGTCAGATGAGGACAGACTGAGCGAATGAACAAGGAGAAGAGATGAAAACACAGACACACTCACACACACACACACAGACACACACACACCTGCTGACTGAGCTGACTCCGCCCCCTGCTGGATCCACTCTGCATTACATCATCATGGATCAGTGTGACACTCTGCAGCAGCTGCTGTGTTTTAAAGGGCCAGTCCATCAACACGTAGAGCAGACACAGCTGTTACTGAAGACAGACGTCTCACTGGCCTCATGACTGACCCGTCGGCAGGTGACCCGTCGGCAGGTGACCCGTCGGCAGGTTCATGTTGTCAGTCGGACGTCAGCTAGTTAGAAAGAAGCAGGAGGATATTTGTCTTTAATTCATGTTCAGTTTTTATATGTTGTGATCAAAGTCTCTGTTCGTCCTGTTTGACTGATCAAATCACAGTTCAATGAAGTTTTATTAGAAGATGAAACTTTATCAGTTTGATGTTTTCAGGAGGAACCAACGAGCCACTGACAGGAAGTCAGACGTGTTTAGAGACGGACCAACATGATATAAATCACCAGAGTGACACCAGGTCCATCAGATCTATCAATCAATCAATTATAATGTGTTTATCTCCCATGTTTTGAATATTTCTTTCTGTTCTGCCTCAAGCTGTTTATCTTTAAGAACGTTTCAGTGTTTGATTCTGAGCATTTACTTTGAAAAGACTGTTGACACCTGTTTCCTGTTGAATAAAGTCTGACCTCAGAGTTCTTCTGATCGTGTTTTTAAGTGTTTTTAATTAGAAAACTAACAATGAAACATTTCTAAGGCATTTCAAGGATCACAGCCGTCGACATCTTTGTTCACAACGTTTCATTTTTGAGTCCTGGAAAGACGAAACATGGACGACATGTTTGTGTCTTTGGTGTAAAAACCTGCGACGCTGCAGGAAACAGTGTGAAACCACTTTGAATTAAAAGTCGTTGGACGTCAGAGTGCATGAAATCAGTTTATTACAAATGACATGGTGATACAAAGAAATCCAGCTGATGAACACGTGAGAGTCCAGACGAGCGTCAGTCGTCTGAACGTAATAAATAAAGTTGGACTTCGTAGAAACGTGCGGTCGCCTGCTGACCGCCACGTGATCGATGCATAAAAAAGGTTTGAACAGGAAACAGTTTGAACATGAACGCTGCCCTCTGCTCGGCCACATGCACTAAACAAAGAGCCCGATGACCAATCACCTGGAGCAGCAGCAGTTACATCATCACAGCAACGGCCAATCAGGTTTGAGTTGTGGGCAGGTGGTGAATCGATACATTCTCATTGGCTGCAGCACGAAAACACCATGACTTTCAAAATAAAACTCCACCTGCGTCCACCAGGTGTCTGTCAAATGAAAAAGTGCACATTTGGTGAACTAGCCTCAAACCTGCCTCAAGCTACAGGAAACATGCACCTTTCAAAATAAAAGTCAAAATGTCCTGTTTGTCCAGCCAGACACTTTACAGCAACGCAACAGAGAAACGCTCTGATTGGCTGTCGTCTCCAGAGTCACATGTTTCAGGTCTGAGTGTCCAGAGTCTACCTGTCCTAACGTTAGCTTCACAGGCTGCTAAGCTAATGTTAGCTTCACAGGCTGCCAAGCTAATGTTAGCTTCACAGGCTGCTAAGCTAATGTTAGCTTCACAGGCTGCCAAGCTAGCCTAAAGCTTGATTGGATGAGTTAAAGTCGTGTTCATTTCCACCAGCTGGTTTGCTAAATATTGAGCTACCTGCTAGCTTAGCTTCTGAAACTGACCTAGATCATCTGTCCAGAGAGAGACCCACTACTCTGATACAGAACCAGGTTTTACCTCCAACATCTTTGGACACGAGTGAAAAGTCCAAACATCTTCGTCAGAGAAAATGAACGTTAATTAGCTTTGAAACGGCGTCTGTCGTCACTGACCAGCTGTTCACTGAACTGTTCTCTTCTCTGTTGTGATGGAGCTAAGCTAACAGTTCCCCTGCTTCCAGTCTTTGTGCTCAGCTAGGCTAACATGCTAACGTCCTGTCTCTGTTCACACACCGAAGACACTGAATCTGAAACATGCAACGCTGAAAACGACAGCTGACGGTCCGACTTACATCTGTACACACCTGTACTGCACAGCGCCGCCCCGGCTGCTCCAACACATGAAGAAGAAAAATAACAAGCTCAGCGACAACGGCAACACACACACACACACACAGACACACACACACAGACACACAGACACACACACACACAGACACACAGACACACACACACACAGACACACAGACACACAGACACACACACACACACACACACACACAGGTACTTCCTCTCGGCTGTGATGGAGGCGATAAGACTTTTATAGAGCGACTTAACAGGAAATCTGAAGGTCGAAAAAAAAAAGTTCCTAAATGACTAAATCATCTGAACTCAGCGCTGATTCATGAGCTTCTTTCAGAGCTTTCAACCACGTCTCACTGTTTTCATCAGCAGGAGACGGCTCACCTGTCTCTTCAGGTGTGAATGAGCTGTGAGGCAGATGAAGCCGTTGATCTGGTTTCCGGAGGAACACGTGAAATCTTTTCTTTTACAGGAAGTTCAGAGGCTCATTAAGAGTTAACAGCTTCACTGCTGCCTCAGAACAAAGAGAGCGGAGACGATCGGACCGACAGAGAGAAGGAAGCAGGATGAACTCAATCCACCTGAACTTCATCACTGCGTCTCTCCAGAACCACCGACTGCTTTCAAACAGTCGGATCTTCACCGACTGTGAGCAGGAGAAAATAATCTGAGATGTTGACTCACAAATACAAGAAGATGTCTCCACTTTTCTTTAGAGAACGAAGAAATCGATTCTCAGGACATTAACTGACGTCAAGCTCTGATTCTGTGCGTCTGACAACATGTGGACCGGACGTCCTGGTCCGATCAGAGATGTGTCGGACTGTCGGTGTGTTGGGTTCGTTCATTATGAATCAGAGAGACGATGTGTTCAAGGACCAGCAGATATTTAAACTCTCTGACATTCAGCACTCACAACATTCAACTTGTTCACAGTAATCACACAATCACAGCGAGATGGCAACAGAACATTCAGTAAAATATAACATCACATCTGTTTTACTTTGACGGGTTCAGACAGCCTTTTCCTGTCTGTAAGGCCGGAGCGTCGCAGCAGCACAGGACCTTCTGACGGGACGACTTCCTCTTCATAAATACAGAAACACAATCTATCATCTGTTCAAACGCAACAACAGATTATCAAAGCACA
This sequence comes from Spondyliosoma cantharus, assembly GCA_900302685.1. Classification (NCBI taxonomy): domain Eukaryota; kingdom Metazoa; phylum Chordata; class Actinopteri; order Spariformes; family Sparidae; genus Spondyliosoma; species Spondyliosoma cantharus. The sequence continues at coordinate 4,872 of OMLP01041198.1, read as the reverse complement.
AAGTTGATGGATAAACATCATCTACTGCGGCGCGAGCAGCTGCTTCGACTACATTTTGTTCAGCTTGTGCGATGTAGAAGCAGCTCTACATGTTTATATTGTTTCACTCAGAATGCATTTGTTCTGACCGACTGAATCACTGGGTACAGATGACACGTTTGTTTGGGCAGTTCGAGTGTATCCACACCGCCGGCAGACAAACGGCTTCACGGTTCAGATCAAATCAACGGCTGAATGTTTCTGCAGCTCGTCTCCGTCTCTTCAGGAGCAGAACCTGAACCATGGGAGGTGTAAAAGTAATAGAATACTTCAGCGTCTCCTTCCTTTTACAGGAGATTCACCACAAAGTTCCTGGTGGCAGGAGATCCAAACCACAGCTGAGGCCCGGCTCCTCACGAGCAGTGTGAAGCCTGAAGAACTCGTCTGAACTGCAGATGTTGAAGGAAAACTGAGGAGCGTTTCAGAGCAAATCAGCACTGAGGTGAAGTTACTGACTGATGGAGGATTTAACGTCACAGACCGTCCACAGAACAAGGACCGGCTCCAGGAGGAGGTCCTGGTGGTCTTGGTCGGGTTTTAAACCACTCTCAGTCTGGCCCCTCGGCTCAGGCCTGGAACAACCTTGGGACCTCCTGGAGGAGCTGGTGAGCTTTCTGCTCAGTCTGTAGCCAGTGTGACTTGCTAGCTGTCAAGCTAACGGTTAGCTCGCTAGCTACAGTCGGCTGAAACAGGGAACCAGCATGATGTGACTGCTGAGCAATGAAGTGAGGGACAGTGAGGACCAAAGTGTCCTGTGACTCTTTAGATTCACATCGACTGCTGAACCACCGAGAGAGACGACCAAGAACTCCCTCAGCTGTGTCAGACGACTGCTGGCCAGTTAGAGACAGAAGTTCTGCTGAAAAAACCTGGTTCTGTTCCATCCATTGACACAGTAAAGTGGACCTCAGTGTGGAGCTACGTCTCCGGACAGCTGCTCAGCTCATCTAACAACACTTCTGCAGAAGGAGAAGCTGAAACAACCCGTAACCATCAGGCTCTCTGATCATTGGCTGCAGGTGATGTGGATACACAGATACTACCCAGAGGTGCTACGGTGGCCTGCTCAGGCCTTGTAGTGGGCCCCGTCGGGTCCACGAGGTGGTCTTTTGGTGCTTTCATTGGCGTTGGAGGTCGGGGGGGCGCCGCGTGGTTTGGTTGCGGGTTTCTTCTCCCTCGAGGACGGTCGAGTCTGACTGACAGACGACGTCCCGACGGCGGCGGTCTGGAGGCTCCCGCCGGGCTCCACGATGGTGTTTATAACTACGGCAACAAGAAGAAGACATTAATGACCCCGACAGGCCGAACTACACCCGGTCCTGGATCTGATCATCAGTTACAGACCACATGAGCAGGAAGAGAAGGTCCAGGACATGTGTAGCCTAGCGTAGCACAGAGAGGAAACTGTTCATGTTTTATTTTCTACGTGGTGTCAATGTTTTAACCGTCTGATTAAATAAAGTTTAAAATACCTTCAAGCTGCCTCTGGACTCGTCTCAGCTCTTTCAGAATCGAGGTAATTTCCTGTAACATGAGACAGAACACAGGAACGTTCCAGCTGTGTTCTCATCAGAACCGGAGCGTTATTCAGAATAATTTTACAGATTGAACCTTGTTGGAGGTTTTCAGGATGGGGACTTCGTTCTCCGCGTTGATCTTGGCTTCTATCTCCTCCCAGACATCGGCCTTGTTCTGGAACAGAACCCTGAGAACCGACACACTGCAGAGTTAGAACCAACACCAATAAGAACACAGCAGGTGACTTCACCTGCCCAGAAAACTGAACTGATTCAAAAAGAACCACCAAAGCTTCAGTGGACCCTGCCACAGACCTGAACCCCCACCAGAACTGGACTTTACTATGAAATCTGAGCACTTTATCTTTTACGACACTGCAGGTCCAGACCGACGTGATAACGTCCTGATATTCTGCACACAGGAAGTGTCTGGTCCAGTCAACGTAAACCCGTCACAGTAAAAGTCACGACAGCTTCCTCACTTCATTTTCTCTGCCAGCTGCTCCGTGTTCTCCCGGATGGCCTGAGACAGCTGAGACACTGGATTCAGCATCAGGTTGTCCAGAATCACCTGAAAGAGTCGAGTGGAGACAGAAGAAGTCAGAGCAGAGAGTCTGTGACGGGACTTCAGTCTGACATGATCAGCAGGTAACATCCTGATTTCCCAGCACACCAAAACTAACTGCAGCTGCTGCAGTGTTGAGTTGAGGATATGTTCACGCTGCAGCCTCACGTCGGGCTCATGTTCCTGAAATAACCTGTGTGGTCACAGGCTGAACAGATTTACAAGTTTTATTCATCATTAATGTCTCACAG
>OMLP01041196.1:0-13214 GCA_900302685.1 Spondyliosoma cantharus | reverse complement strand
GGTGTGACTGTGGATGTTGTCCAGGATTACAAATACCTTGGAGTATACCTGGATAACAAACTGGACTGAGCCAAGAACACTGAGGCTGTTTACAAGAAGGGCCAGAGTCAACTCTATTTCCTGAGGAGGCTCCGGTCATTCAACATATGTAACATCATGCTGAAGATTTTCTACCAGTCGGTGGTAGCTAGTACCATCTTCTTTGCTGTTGTGTGCTGGGGCAGCAGGCTGAGGGCAGCAGACACCAATAAGATCAGCAGGATCATCAGGAAGGCTGGCCCCGTCCTAGGGGTCCAGCTGGACTCTTTGGTGGTGGTGTCTGAGAGGAGGATGCTGTGTAAACTGCACAGTATCCTGGACAACAACGCTCACCCTCTCCACCAGGTGCTAACCTTGAGCAGAAGCACCTTCAGCAACAGACTCATTCCCCCCTGGTGTAACACAGAACGCCAGAGGAAGTCCTTTCTTCCTGTGGCCATCAGACTCTATAACTCATCTAGCACCGGTCGCGAGAGGGACAGTGGAGACACTGCCCTGAACAATGTCACTTTATTATTTTTTAACCAATTTTCACCTCATCACTTTATTTTACCACTTTACCCAATCGCTCCATATCACTCTTAAGTTTGTATCTATTTTATTTCATTTATGCTACTAAACGGCACTGTGCGTATTGCATATTGTTGTATATTGTATATACCTACGTTTTACTGCAATTTTAGTTACATTTAGTTACTTGTTTGATTTATGTTAAGATTTTGTCAGGGTGAGCAGTCAGAGTTTCAGGTAAAAGAAGTGAGAACAGGGGAATTTCAACTCAGAACTAAAGTGTGTCTTCAAGTGTTCATCAAGAGTAAATACTTCAACAAATGCATCAAAATGTTCCCGTACAAATGGTCTCAGACAAGACTTAAGCGCCACAGCAGGTCCCTCTGAATTTTGCAGCAAGGAAAAGTGTTGGAGGGAACACCCATGAAAACCAGTCATTGCTCCGATCCCTGCCCCTCATAATTGGATCAAAAATCCCTGAGGGTGAACCAGCATGGGAAGTACTTCTACTGCTCAAAGGCATAGTTGAGCTTGTTGTAAGTCATGTTCACACAGAGGAGACTATTTGTTACCTAGACAGTAAGATCTCTGAACACAGACACCGGTTTCTCCAGCTTTTCCCACAGGAAAAACGAATCCCCAAACATCATTACCTGGAACATTATCCACAGCTGATCAGGGCCTATGGCCCACTAGTATTCTTGTGGACTATGCGGTTTGAAGCCAAACACAGCTTTTTTAAGCATGTTGTCAGGCACACCCACAGCTTTCGAAATATTCTGCTGTCACTTTCCATGAAGCCTCAGCTGCATGAGGTTGCATATAACCAGCATGATCCCAGTGTCGTGAAACCTGTTTTATAGGCCACACAACTGTCTACTGTAGATGTTCGTGTGCGAAGGGAAGATATCCAGGGAGCACTGCAACCTAAGTTCCCTGGTGAGACATGTATCCAAATAGCCAAAAAATGTGTGTTACAGTGGCACAAAGTATGCCATTTCAATGATTTTGGTTAATGGCTCAACAGGTGGTCTGACAGATTTTGGAGAGTTGATCCAAATTGTTGTTGTGAAGGGAACTCTTGTATTCATTGTGAAATGACTGAGTGCTTGGTCAGTTGAGCATCTCAGGAGCTATGTCCTCGAGAAAACACGCACTGAAAGTGCAGAGCTGTCCGACATGTCCCCTTTAAAACCTTACAGGTTTGGTGTAAAAAACATTGTAACCCTGAAACGCTACATTTCTGCTACATAGATTGCCAACATAACCTTGACATGTCATGGCTGGAACAAAAATACAATAGTACAGTAGTACTCTAATAACCAAAGGATTGCTTTGACTGTTATGAGCTGATACATTACGTACAAGACACAAATACAGTCCAGGAACAGAAACTGCTATTATGGTTGATCTCTCAGTTATTGGTTATGTGGCCGTTTTGATTTAAAAGAATAAATAAACCAAAAATAGAAGCTGTGTTGGCCTGGCACTGTGCAAAGCTTATAAAACACTGGGGAAAACTATTTTTCCTGACTTTTGTAGTTATAGTACTTATTGAAACATTTTGTGTATTACAGATTGTTTAATGTCGCAACCAGCCCAAGATACATTTGGGTTTTCTGGGGATTTCTGTTTGCATTATAAGGATGCTGATTTTGGTAATGACTTTTTCACTTTGCTTTCAACAACTGACATCACGGATAAGGACACTATCAAGGTTGTGTATATCCAAGAACCCCCTATGGTAACTTTGACCTTAACAGACGTAGACAGATCTTTCTCGAGCAACACTGATGGTTATCTTCAGCCTTCTGATGGCTCTGTCCAGCCTTCTGATGATGCCTGCTCATCTGTGTCCTCCCATGACACACTACCTATTTCTCCAGGACTGATGGAGATTCTGCTTCAATCGGCCAATGAAAAGTTCAGTTGTTCTGGGACTCTTTTTGGTAGCGAAGATCTCATCTCACTACTTCCAGACATTCTTGGACAATTAGCTGAGGGCATTTATGAGTACACTGCTTAACCATCAAGTGCACAACTTAGTCAATTAGTAGAGGCCCTAATCAAAAAATATCCCTGCCTCAAAGAACCAGGATCTTTCAATGGATGTTATGGATGGATCCAGCGACTCAAATACAAAATGAACAACTTCAGATCCAAACTTCAAGGTGTTCACTGTCCAGAAATTATGGTGAACTCACTCAAGAGGAAACCACCACATGAGCAGGCTCCTGCTAAAAATGTTAAAAGTCTAAAAAGGCTGAAGTAAATTATCTACCTCCTACCACTGAAACCAGTGGAAGTTTGGAGAAAGAGAGAGTGGGCCTCTTACATGAAGTGACGAAAAGGGATAATTGCCAGGTGGTTGCTGAGAAAATGGCCAAGACGTTCTCTCTTCGCAGGCAAGAAATCATTTATGAGGCCCAAGCAATCAGGGAGTTCATGGAGTGCAATCAGGGAGTTCATGGAGCGCTGGCCTGCATTATTTGGTGCAACACTGGTATGTTTTTTTCTCGTGTATTTTAAATGTAAAGTAATGATGATGAGTTCTGTTTTTTTACTTACCAGGGCTTAACTGGCCAACCTTTTGACTGGTCTTTGGTTTCAAGTGACCTCTATGGAGAGTGACTTCACTTGGAATGAAATACCAATCATCAACAGTGGGTCATTTCAGTGCCCCTCTTTTTTTTACCACTTTTGTGGCCAAACTTGACCATTGCACCCCAAAACTGATGGGCATCGTCTCATCAAGGAGAGGAGCTACAGGAGTGAGAATCACCCAATTATTATATTCATTAAGGTACTTTCTCTTGATCCTTGTTTTGTTTTTTCTTAAAAAGCACAATGCAATTGAAGTACGCAGAGAAGTAGCCATCCGATGCCTTGTCATCTACCTTGGAGAGAAGTAAGAGGACCTTTTCACAGACTTTAGTGTAAGTAATTCACCTTAAAAAGAAAATTAAATCCACACTGCACAGTATAAACACACAGGGCAGAATCCTGCTCCTGCTCCCTGTTGGTGACATTTTGAAGCATACTGCACTTCTGGCAACACCCCAATCAGCAATATCATAACGATGGTCCATTCAGGATGGATACGTGTTAACAGCAATGGCATAGGAAAAGGCTCTTGAACAATTCTGTAAGTGCTGCTGCAGTGACACCTGCAAAAAAGATGCGAAAAATAAGTAGAGACAAATTGGTCAATTAAAATTAAAAAAGAAAATTCGAAAAAAAAATGAAACTTTTTTACTATATTATTAAAGGGACATTTCTAGTTTATTAGAACTTGGGTTAGCTATAGTAACTAAACCTCTTTTTTTGAGGGGGGTTATAAAACTGAAAGTGAAAGTACCCGAAATCTCAGCTTTAGTCCTGCGGCAAAGTACTACGATAAGCACAGTATGGCAAAGCTGATAATTATTAATTTAAAGGGGACATATTATGCAAAACTCACTTTTTCGCTGCTTTAGTAGGCATATTTGCATATCTGGAGTGCCTCCCCACCCCTTAGGCATGATTTTCGACAACTAAGTCAATGTTTTGTAAACTTTCGGAGTCAGGAAATGTGTCTCTAAATGAGCCATTTGGATTTCACCCGGACTGTTACGTAACAGTCTGGGTGATTTGAATACTCCCACCCTCACGCTAGGTATCTCCTCCCATACTACGCCAGCTACCTGAATGAGGATCCGCCATTATCTGGCTTCACTTGTAGGCGGCAGCCTGACCGCGACCATGTACAACCTGAAAGCCAAGCACTCCTGCTCTGTCACTTCAGTCTGGACTGTTTCAGCAACCAGGGTCAGTATAACGCTGGACTGGCAATGAGATTGTCCTAAAGGATAGATCCATACCCACTGTCCGTGACAACGCCACAGATGATGAAACTGTAAGTATTTAAAAAACAGTATATTTTGTGTTACTTTGGCCGGATAGCACATGAGCTAATGCTAATGGTCGATGTAAATATGAGGCTGAACTAACGTTACATGTGAAGTTATCAACGTTGGGCTTACTGGCCGCAGGATTCACGATAATCTTAATGTTGCCAAACGTTCATTTGTCATATCACCACTCTTTTAAAACATGACAGTGAATTGAGAAAATTCTAACCGGCCCGTGAACCACTGCTTGGCTGGGAACATGATTGTGGAGGAGACTAGCTACTAGCATCTCTGCGTGTTCACGGCAGAACAGTAGCTCACCGCCCGCGAACAACTGAGACCATTTCATATCGTCTGGTCGGCCGTGAAAATGCGGAGGATGAGAAGTTGTTCGCGGGCGGTGAGCTAGCTGCTAGCTCCGGCAGCTAGCTAGCTCACCGTCCGCAAACAACTTCTCATCCTCCACATGTTAACGGCCAAGCAGACAGTATGAAATGGTCTGTTATTCACGGCCAGTGAGCTACGTTAATTAATTAGCATGTTGTGCTAAAGGACAGTGTGTTAGATGGCCAGGAGTAACTTGGCTGTCAAACGACTTCTGTGTTGGTATACATGTAACTACGTGTGTAGTGTTAGCTGCGGGCATGAGAGACCAGACCTGAGCGTTCCAAAACGTTATCGGCAGGACAGCAATCACTAAGTTACTTTGTTTTGGAGCCAAAGATGGGTTACCTGCCACATGTCTGCTGTGCTACTATCAGTTATATGCAGGCATGGACACAGAAAAGTTGCTTCGGAAATGTGTATTGCTCATTTACTAAATCTAGTGTGAAATGAGGGATTTGCATGGTTTTGCTCGGATTATTATTTGCCAGAATTTTCCTTATGAAATAGATTTTTTAATCATCATTTCTGTCTACATAGCTTTGTTGTTTCATGTAACATGAGAAAATGGACACAACTTATTACTTCCTTTTGTGTTTAGACAAGTACATCTGTGCAGCAGCCTGTGGTGCATCATGTTGCCTGCCAGACCAACCAACCAGTGACATGGCACACAGCTTTCCATGAGAACTCTCCAGCCTCACTTCAGAAGCACAGGTTTGTTTACCAAAAATATATTATGTGATGTTAGTCATGAATATGGATTGGCTAATGGATTCTGTTTTCATCTATCAAATGCACACAGAAATCAGTCAACATCTACAAGTGGAGAGCTGCTGTACAGAGTCGACTTCCCCAAATCAAAACACGGAGAATGCACCACAAAGCCTGTGAAAGCAGAGCCAACATTCTGTAAGTTTTACTATCTTTTATTTAAACCCCACAAATTAAAATAAACATGGACACACAGGCATAACACAAAAGGTTGAAAATAAACACAAACAAATAAAATCTGAATTCTTTTTATACGGTTTTCAAAATGTATAAATAAGAAGTAATTAGGAGAAATAAGAAGAGAAACTTTACAACACTGCAGCAAAAGGCTTTTTAGTTCTAGTGCAATTGTAAACATTATTTTTTGTTTATTGCACTGCAGGCTACGCTGATGCACTGTTGGACCTGATCTTCGAGAAGGTTTTCCAGGACCCTGCCCCATATGTGAACAACCAGACAAGCTGGACGTTATAGCCAGTTATGTGTCACACTCTCTTCCCCAGAAAGCCCCAGCACCAGCTTACAAAGCTTCTTTAGGCTGGGTATCTATGTTGGCTAGACACAATTCAATATAAAGTCAGCACTGAATGTTCACATCCATGGCAACTAGATACGTTGTTTGTTATTATTTCATATTAATATTTAAATTAATATATAAAGTTCAACTGTTCTACTTCAGATATTTATTTTCTTATTATTCTTATTATCATTATTATTATTTCATACATGTCAACACATGTCAAATGTTTCTTACAATAAAACATCATTACTAACTGTTCTGTGTTTTCATTGTTTGATATGTCATTTTCATGTTAACAAGTAAAAGATAATAAACTATAAACAATGTAAGATAGAGGAAGTAGTTATGTACTTTTCATCATCATCTATAAATTAATAGTGTTTATGTGACTAAAAGCTTACTGCACTATTCCCCTCAAATGTACAGGTCCATAGTCTGCCCGATAAATGTTCAGTGCATTCTGCAGTAGTGATGGGAATTCCGGCTCTTTTAAGAGAGCTGGTTCTTATGGCTCGGCTCACTAAAAAGAGCTGGCTCTTTCAGCTCCCAACTGGCTCCTCAGATTTTTTTGTTGCTTAAATTAATTTATTACCAAAAAATAATGAAACATGGTGTGTAAAATGAATTACTATCAAATGTTTATTATTAATATGGCTTATTATAATCAACATTGGACAAAGTAAATAGCCTTTTGCACAAACTGTGTCATAGAGCTCTGGGTTGTAGGTCCAGGTGATTGTGGTGGTGTACTGTAGACACTGTAGTAGGCGCTGCAGCAGCAGCAACAGTTGCAGTAGACAAACTGGCACCTTCATTAGCAGAAGGTTCACTTACTTGTCTTTTTTCTTCCAACTGCACTGATGGATGTACAGTTCTAATGTGCCTGTGCAGGTTATTTGTAGAGCCTGCTCCATATGAGATTTTAACCTTGCATACTCTACACTCAATTTTACTGCGTTTCCTGCCGTCACTCACCTTTCCAGTGTGTTGTCTCTGTAGTGTCTGCTCTCTCTCTGTGTGTGCTGTCTGTAAGCCCCGCCCCTCCCCCTCCTGCTCAGTGCAGACACACAGACGGTACCACACATCGTGTAGTTGACCAATCACGTGCAGCTTGAACTGAAAAAAAATAGAGGAAAAACCGGTGCAGCGGTCGCTGTATCGGTCTGTCGTGGTGAAGAGAGGGCTCAGCCGAAAGGCAAAGCTCTCGATTTACCAGTCAATCTACGTTCCTACCCTCACCTATGGTCATGAACTTTGGGTTGTGACCAAAAGAATATCCCGGATACAAGCGGGTTAGCAGGTGAGTTTCCTTCGCAGGGTGGCTTAGAGATAGGGTGAGGAGCTCTGTCACCCGGGAGGAGCTCGGAGTAGAGCTGCTGCTCCTCCACATCGAGAGGAACCAGCTGAGGTGGCTCGGGCATCTGTATCGGATGCCCGCTGGACGCCTCCCTCGAGCTGGAGGAAGTGTCCGGGGAGAGGGAAGTCTGGGTGTCCCTGCTCAGACAGCTGCCCCCGTGACCCGGCCCCGGATAAGCGGAAGGAATGGATGGATGGATTGATGGATGGATGGATGTTTGATTTTTGCAGTCCACTGAAGAGGCTACAAAACTGAAAGGAAACAGGAAAGGGAACGCAAAAAAAGTTTGTCTTGACAGTTGACAAAACAGTTTCTGTTAAAACAAATACATATTTTAGCCCACAAAGTTCCATACACGTTACTTTTCTTCGGCTGTTATCTCCATGGAGACTCAGGTTTTGAGGGGGTCACAATTGTTTAAGATGTATTAAGATGTGTTCCAAAATCTTTTGTACTACCCTTAGAACTGGTTCAGTCTTTTATACCACACCAGCATTTATGTCTCCAATAGTCTACTGATAAATGAGCATTGTGTTAACATATTTCATAATGTTTCAAATACTGCTGCGACATTCATTTTTGTTAAATTGATCTAAAAGGTCCTTACTTTATTGTGTTTTTAAAAAATTGCAGGACCTTGAGAACACTGGTAGCCATTGAAAGTTAATATTTAATGGGCAGTTTCAGAAAATGTTTACAAATGTTTCATTTTAAATCATTTTAAAACTGGAGATAACAAGATTTTACACATTTTACACCTTTGGCATTGTGGTTTTAAATATGTAAAAACCTTTAACTTTTATTTGATGGCATAACTGAGTATGTTTACTATTTAATTACACAAGGCAATGTGGCCAATTTGTGGGGCAATTTACATATGTTTTTTGTTGTGTTGTGTGCAAATACACAACACAACTGTAGTGCCAAATAAGCAAAAGTTAACTGTCTTAACACTTTTGTTGTTATTTTAATTGATTTCTTAAAAGCTACATGAACACTAACATGAAAAAACTAAAAAGTACTGAAGAAAATGTAATTGGAGCAACTTAATTTTTTAACCATTTTCAACTTGAAAACGCCTCTTCATAGTTATGGTAATTAAGTATATAACACTTAAAAAACATTTTAATCAATGTTGAAAACTAGTTGGAACAACTTAATTTTTTACGAGAAATCAACTTAAAAACTTGTGTTTATGCTACAACATATTAAGTAAGTGGTAGCTAAAAATACCTTTGATTGCGAAGAAAAGGCTAATTCCCCTAACTCAAAGTAGTGTATTGGTTGAACTTGATTTCATTATAAGTTGTTAAAACTTAAAAAAGATTGACACAAACTGTTGCGTTGATTTTTTTTGGAGAGCCAAGGCATATCATATTTAGATATACATTGTTCAAAGGAGATTAAGAGGCCATCCACAAGGAAACACTCTTTTGTATAAACGCACATGTTTTGCATCGTTCTGGCTGATCGTCCACATGGATCCTGTAAATGCAGCGCCTGTAAACGCACTCTTTTGAAACCTGGTCTCAGGGTGGAAAAATCTGAAAACGGAGCCCTCGTGTTCTCGTGTGGACAGCGAATCCGCATACTTTCCATATCAATGACGCAATCGCCCCACCCCTCGACCTCTAGCCTTTGACCTCTGAACCCTGCGACATCTCATAACAACAACAACAACAACAATGGCGGAATACATGCTTGTGTTTATGTTTCTTGCAACTTACTCGCCTTGTAGTCGAGTGTGAGTCACAGCAGCAGTTTGACCTCATTATCGGTCCACACAAACGATTCTGGTTTCCTTGCACTAGCCTGGTGTGCCCCTCTCCAACTTTTTCTAGAAAATGCCAACACAGGGTTTCTGTAGGGTACATCACCTCCTGTCTGGGTGAGGAAAGCTTGAACTGAGCAGGGAGCCTCCAACCCGGTGCCCCAGCTCTCGTCTCTGCAGCAGCGTGACACAAACGCCACCCGTAACGGCTTTGTTGTAGACAAATGCACATGACCGAGAGGAGGGTTAGCAAAGAGGAAAAGAAAACGCACAATTTATGTGTCAGTGTAGCTTGCAAGCTAAAGCAGTAAGTCTGTGTATGAAGACATGTAAGTCCATGAACTGTAAATTATTTTAAATAGTACAATTTTATGAAATAAATATTGGACATATATGTTATTGACTTTACCTGTGATGCTTCACCTGAGCTGGCAGCTCCACCCGCAGTGCCGGCCCTGAGTAATTTGGTGCCCTAGGCAAGATTTCAGCGCCCCCTTGCATCTCAGTCAATTTCACAATCAATTTTCACACACTCAGACAGAAACTGCATGTATGTATTCAAGTCAAAAATATCACACCACATAAAAACTGAAGAAAGAAACAAGTGATAAAAATACAATACAAATAAAGCATTGAGCAAACATATTATCTCTCAGCCTCAGTAAGTGCCGTCTCTCACTTATCTATTGTCAGCCACACAAAACGACCTCCAACTCCTTCCATGTTCCCATGTGAGTATTGTGCCCCTGGCTATCCTCATGAACCTTCAGCAATCGGCTTGCATTGTTCCAGTCCTTTAGTCCTTCCTTATTAATATGTATTCTCTTGGAGAAAACATTTAGCAGCAGAAGCAGTGCAAGCTATCATTTCTGTTTGAGTACATCAGCCAGCTTCTTTTGTCTTTTGCCCATTGACTAAGACTGTTACAAAAGTCATGTTGACACTCCCATCTTTGTTTTTGGGAAATGTGTAACTGCTTTTTTATTTGAAATGGTCCTCTGTGAACTAGCTCTCATCTTTCGTAGTCAGAAGAGATGGCCAGTCAGCAGGGTCTATTGGTGCAGCCTTTAGTCCTGATGCTGTGTCTCTCTGCTGTGCTGAGGTAGAGAGACAGGAGCACCGGATGCTGTGTCACTGGGGTGGTGGTGAAATATGTTAGAAGTGCATCTGAAGAGAGAAGTATATGCGACCACTGCATGTTACATTTTAATAAAAAAAAAAAAAAAACAGATGCTTGAGTGCTATATACAACTAATGGAAATCTAATAGCATTTTAACTGACATACAAGCAGGAAAGACACCTGTAAAATAACACTTAAACAGGCCTAACATTAACTTTCCAAATGTCCCTGATGAACTTAAGGTGGAGTAACATTAACACACGTCGATTCAAACTATTTACTGATTATTAAACAATGCTGCTATCGTCCGAAGTAAGATAGCAAGCTAACACTCTGCTCCAACAACGGTAACTACGATGTATTCAATTATTAATTTCATTCACTTCATCACATTGACGTGACTGTACCTCTATCGCCTTCACATTTTTCTTCCTCTTCTTTCCTTCTTTTCCTTCACTGGGCGCTGGATGGTTTCAGTCTTTTGGACATCGTGGTTCCGCTACAGTATCAGTAAATGTCTCTCTGGGTCTTGGGGTCTCGGTCCGATCCCAACGTTTGAAGGTATCGGGGTTCAATTATTTCCCCTGTGACCTATGTGACGTCAGTTCAACACTTTTTTACTCGTACCCAGAAAATTTGAATTTGTGTTCACAGTGAAGACTTCGTAGTCGTAGAAGTTAGAGTTGTATTCACAAGACTTTGCACTCACAGCGGTGCTGCAGAGACGAGAGCTGGGGCACCGGGTCGGAGGCTCCATTCTCCATGTAACAAGTTACAAGTTGTTTATTTAACCAGCATTAATACTCTGAAGCTGTTTAATTAAGGCTGTTAAATTATCATCTGTGCTCCTCTGAACAGAGCGGCATCCCTAGCAACGGTCTGTTATACATGAATTGACATTGTGATTGAATGGTACAAGCTTGTTAGTAATTATAGTCAATTTAGGGTTTTTGGCAAATAAAATAGTTTATATTAAGTTTATTTGTACAGTACCTACTTTATATCAAACCTTATTAATTAACTTATTAAATGAAGTAGAATGACACAACAAATTGAACAGTATGGATGTACTCTATGTGTGAATACAGCTACAAGTCAGGCGTCATGCGTGCTACCACATCAACCACACCACCCACCTCTGAAAGTCAGCTTAAAGCAGGTGAGTTATGTAATTGCATGTTACAGCTGCAGTCACATTACTGAACAATACTATGGTTATTCATAATTTATGCTTCAGATGTGTTTATTGCCCTATGCTGCAATCTTGCCTAGGGCATCAAATGGGCTAGAGCCGGCCCTGAGTAATGCCAATATCTTAGCCAAAATCTTGATGTCCATGTTAATTAAGGAGACTGGTCTATAGCTCCCGCAATACTGTGGGTCGCCTATGGCTTTGGCGCATGCGCGTTTGGAGGTATCAAGGTTCGATTATTTTCCCCTGTGACCTGCCGGTGACCTATGTGACGTCATTTCAACACTTCACATTATGAATACAAATGGTTAGAATCATGCACACGTCTTTTTGATAGCTATCTTACTCCATACCCCAGGAGACTTCCCAGCACAAAGACATTTAATCGCTTGTTGGACCTCTCCCAGTGTGATGCATGCCCCTAGCCTCTCTCTAGCCAATTCAGTTAGTGCCGGTGAAGTAGTCCTAGACAGATCATTTTGAAATTCACCAATATCCCAAGAATCCTGTGATGTGTATAATTTTTGATAAAATAATTGTAAAGTGCTATTTATTTCTATAGTGTCTGTTAAAATTTCCCCTTTCTCATTCTGAATTGCCGAGATCAAAGCTTGTTGTTGTTTCACCCTTTGAGATAGTAATTTCCCTGCTCTTTCACCTTTTCAACACAACACCTTTTCACTCTTTCATAATATTTTTGCCTACACCTAAACAATGAAAATTGTGCTTTTCTCTGCATGATAGTGTTTAATTCAAATTTTTAATAACACTATTACCAATAGAAGTCTGCTCCACCATTGGTACAAGTTGCTTTGATGTCAAAAAGTGATCGATCCTGGAATATGACTCCACTCCATAGCCTCCTCTCACCGGGAGCCATCACCTTATCTTGGTGGAGAGGTTTGCGTGTCACAATGAACCTGGCAGCTAGGTTGTCAGGAGTCATGTGATCCCGGTAGGGTCTCCCAAAGTAGGCAAACTGGTGTCAGGTGAGAGGCCAGACTATGAAGTATGGTTCACAAATACCTCATGACAGGTAGAGATGTGAGACGAGAGACCCTGTCCGGAGGAAGCCCGGGGCCCACGTCCGGAACAGCCCAAATGAGCGACGTGGCACTTCTCCCTCCCCCATCCCGTGGATCCACCATCCGCAGGAGAAACCGCTGGGGTCGAGTGCGTCTCCATTTGAGTCTGATTCCAATGCTTTACCAAATGTCCTCATATGCAGCCGCATATTAGCCCCAGCTGCAGCTTCAGCAATGGAAATGTAAAGTGAAACTTGAAAATGCAGTGGTCAACAACATTAAACCTACAAGTAGCACTTACAGCGTTCAGAAATCAGATCAATGCTTATGTTTGCTGTATTCATCTTCATGTGATACCAATGGTTATACTTTAAGATGCAGAGGTCAGCATAACTACCCCAACAAAAAGCACTTACTGCAACAAAAAACAAAGTCAGTGTTTTTTTTAGGGTAATAATAATGACCAAATCTGGACCAAGAGGAGATCAACTACATGAATTACACATATGGTACTAAATAATAAGGCATAGTTCTTTCATAGGATCTGGAAGAATAGGTCAACAAAAATACCCCAACAAGTAGCACTTACAGCAATCACACTTCAGGTCAGTGCTTATGTTTGGGTAATCTT
>OMLP01041190.1:0-15132 GCA_900302685.1 Spondyliosoma cantharus | reverse complement strand
GGAGGCCAGGCCTACAGACCCGTCCAAAGCAGTGGCCCGAGTGCAGGGAAGGTAGCCGGTGCTGCTGCAGCGGGCGCCATAGGAGGATCAATGATTGGTTCTGCCCTGAGCCGGCCTGGGTATGGTGGAGGATACGGAGGATATGGAGGATATGGAGGGGGATATGGTGGATATGGAGGTGGATTTGGAGGAGGATATGGTTACCCACGTGGTGGCTACGGCCCCAGGCCAGGCTACGAGCCAGAGGGCTCTGGAGACATGGAGTACTACACTGGAGCATCAAGTGGCCCCATCTACAGCAGTATCATCGTTATCATCGGCTCCCTGGTGTCCCTGCTGATGGGCCACTGGGTGGCACTCATGTAGAGCTGGAGACAGGCCCAAGCTGGAACTAAAAAGAACCCACAACCTGACAGAAAACAGAACCACTTTTGATTTAAAGTCAAAAGTAACCTAAAAATATGAATAATGTAAAGCTGTTGCCAATTTGTTTCCCCAACATTTCAGTGACCCTCCATGAGAGCAGGAAAAGGAATTTGACTAGTTTCACCTCCACAACTTTGTCAGTGTGACACTTTGCTTCAGTCTACATGTGTACCAATGAGCAAAAAGTACTTATTGTTGATATTTTGAGTTGCGAGATAACTTGAGTCTATGATCAAGTTAAACTGCACTGTTTTCCACACTCCCATATCTCCCTTTAATTTATTTTTATACTTTGATGACTGTCGTGATGATTTAATGTTTTTTTTTTTTTTGCCAGGCTATCTGTGAAGATTCAGGAATAAAATAGATGTGTAGTCAGGTTAACTCTACCTCAAGGAGTCAGGTCAGCGCCAGAGTTTAATAGCAGCTAAGTACTCCATACGATAATGCCATTTCTCAGTACATCTCAATATAAGTAGAGAGCTTTCGCATCCTGTCCGTGCTTCAAATTGTTAATTGTCATAACATTGCTTGTATATTTTGACCAAATTAAAGTACATTGTTTATGCCAATTTGTAGACTTTTATTGTAAAAAAGCTAAATGTTTCTCCATGTTTTAAATTGTTGTACAAATAAATCAAAAGACTTTAGAACAAATATTAGTGTCAAATTTTACTGTCTACATTTTTGTGAGAAAAGACCATTTAGATAAAATATGCTAGAATAATGAAAGATGTATGTGATAGCATGTTTGGATACATGCTGCCACATGGATCTAGAGATTAGACTTTTAGGAAACTTTTGATAGTTTGGAAGCTTGCAGACGTTCAGACTCGATAAGCTAAGCAGCAGAGACACTAACAATCTCAACTCGAGCTCCCCTGACCACTGCTGTTTCCAAAGTTAAGATGGATTCCTCAAGTTAAAGCTCTCTGGGGACCATGAATGTAATCCATCCAATAGTTGCTGACATCTTTTAGTCTGATATCTTGGTCTTCAGAGTAATTTGAACTTTACGGCTTCAACTTCATGAGAACAGAGCAAAGTCCATCTTCTAATAACAAGTGGCTCAAGAGGTTGTTAATGTTGAAGGCCAAGAAAAAGAGTCAACAGCCGTGCTACAGTAGCAGCTCTCTGTGTGTATCAAACATGGCAGCTCCATTAGAGCCATAAAGCTTGGTGGTTTGTCTTTTGCCCTGTGAATACTTTTCAATCAACACATGGAGACTCAAGGGAGAGGGAAGAGTGCACTACGCATCTAGTCAGCTGACATTCAACAATCCACTGACTCCTCTGACGTCTCAGCTCATCCAATTACACGACGCCTAATGTGTTTGCTTTCTTCTCTGTCCTCTGCACCACAGCAGTAACCATCTTAAATGTCTGATGTTGACTATGTGTGTGTTTTATGTTAATGCAACATACAGCCATGTTCTTTGGACGTTTCACATTCAGGAATCATGCTTTATTACAGGCTGAGACCCGAAACACAGGGAGGTGTTGACAAACCTGTAGTTATCTATTGTGTGGGGTGTTGTTATAACAGACTTGATGTTTTCACTCCCCAGTCAACCCAGAGCTTCAGATGTTCACTATGGAAACAAAATCATGTATACACATATTAATCAGGAATAATATTATCTTTTAGACATTGAGAATTACATCATCATAGTCATTTTCTGAAGAATGAGTACTTTACCTTTGATACTTTTTACATTTTACTGATTATACCTTTTCATCTTTTTCCAAGATAAGTTATGCTCTTCGACCAAATTTCAAAGAGAGTTTTCATCTAAATATGTTGTTTTTTGCTTTGATAAACTTCTTAGGAATGTTCATTGTGCCGGCCAGACAAAAGCACACATATAGTGTGAGATCCGAACATACAGGGAGCCCACAGATAGGTATACATACAAGAACAACACACACAAAAAGTGGAACGTGTTAACATTCAGCTGATTTCTTTTCGCAGCGCTGTCTCCGAAAATCAAAATTCAGATTAAAGAGCCACATTTTGTTTCACTGTGATATAATAATGAGCAAAATACATCAGAAAACTTCACTCACATTATCTGAACTTCACTTCTGGTTGCAAATGTATTATATCATCAGATTGAGCTCTGCTAAAGAGTTCATGTAATGCTTATTTTCAGGAAAAAACGACAGCAAAACCCCTTCCAAACCAGATTTTAAAAGCACTAAAACACCACAAAGGCAAAATAGTGCAGTTAGTAAGTTTATTTAAATTGTAGTGTTTAAATGTGAATGTGATCTCTCACAGTAAAAGGCATTCGTGATTCGTAAAGGCATTCGTAAACATTTTCAAGTACATTAACAGCCAGACACAAGAAAACATCGGCCACATACGCATAACAGCACATTAAAGGTACATTGTGGGTTTTTTGGTCACAGATTTTGTACTCCAGTCAACAACAAGTGTTTGTTGTAATTACAGTTTAGTGGTGGTCAGTGAAATGTGAATGGATGGGTTTTAGATCCTGTGGTCACTCAGTACAAATCAAGAGGAAGGTTTTAATGGTGAGGCATATTGTTTACCGACAGGATTATCAAGGAGGGCTTTCCAATAAACATGGATGAGAACATAACAGTTGATTTGGACGTGTTGGAAGTGATTACAAATGATCCTACATATTCACATAAAAAAGGTCTAAAATAATGAGTTGTGAGGTAGGAAATTTGCTATTAAAACGCCAGAAAGTACCTTTACACTATTAAACAGACAGGCGGCCTTATACTTTAAGAGCACTTCCGCAGTTTTCGAGCTACCCCACAGGGGTGAAAAAGAGGTAAAATGTTTGATAGAAGGAAGGAAGTATATAAAAACACATAAGAAGGTATACAACACGTTGTAAAAAGCCATGGCAGTGAACATGGAATACTTTTAGGACAACATACATACACTTTCAGAAAAAGCACACTTTGCTTTGCATTGATTCCACAGTGAGTAACTTGAGCGTTAAGATAAGAACATGCATACTGTTGTTTGTCTGTTTAGAGATTGTTTATCCAAATAAGATATAAGTACCCGCAGATATACTAATCAGTCATTTTGTTTCGAGTATATGGATTTTAATGGACCTTGTATTATAAACATCCATTTATGCTTTAAGGTACAATTAAATGAGTAGGTATGATCCATTATATACTAACCCTCTCAGTGTAAACACCTGATAATTGCAATAGAAGACTTACAGAGTAATGTTTCTAATTCTAGCTAGCAATCCTGATGTGGCTAACAATAGCAAGCTTAAGTTAATGTTGCCAACTCCTGACAAACCTTGTTAGAGGCTGGAACCAACCGCCAGAATTCTTACACAGACATAAACAAAACAATCATTTAGGACCTTAAATCCTAATTGAGCATTGAGTATAATTTGAATTAACTATTATCTAGACCTTTCATCTGCATTTTTGTAGCCAATAAGGCTATCCGATTTCAAACAGGTCCATGGAAACCCTGAGATACTGACAAAATACTGAACACTGCAGCAGGCATGGAGAGGCTACCATGACCACAGAGCAGAGTGGAGCGGGAGCTGGGAGTTACTTATACTGAAGATTTGGAGAAATAGAAACCCTTCTGATTGAATATCTGCTTTTGATAATGCATTAAACACCAACAGTTAAAAACTATCTAATACTTTTAGTTGCATTTGAGACGCATACTTTCAGTCAGTGGTAGGGCCACACCTTGCTTCAATGGCGAGAGAGCTCATCTAAATGGAGTCTAAATGGACATTAATGGGTCTGATTCCTGACCTCCGAGTATTAGACTGCAGTTAATGCTATGGTGGCGTCGAATCTTTGGATCAGCCTTCCTAATTCCATCAGATCTGAAGCAGAATCTCCGGTTTGTTTTAAACGACTGATGATGATTCATTTCTATATGTTGATATTTTTATACATACGGTCTGTTTTTGAATTACTTTTGGTCTTATGCTATGATTCTTCATGCTTCTGTTTGTGTCTTGAAGTAGACAGAGTTTTGATGTGTACACTTTATCCTTTATGTGAAGCACTTTGTAACTTTGCATTTCAAAAAGTGCTTTAGAAGTAATTTTATTATTATATATTAATTATTAATGGTCCCTTTCTTTTTCACAAGAGGAAAAGGGAAGGGCAATTTGTTGCAACTCTACAGGTATGTCTGTCTAGTCCAACTTCTCCTATTCCTTTCCTTGAAAACATGGTTCAAACAAGCAATACAGTGTGTGTGCCAGCTTAATGGTGCCAGTCAAGCCCATGCATGAGGATGTGGTGCCTGAATACTGAGAAAACACTTTTTAAAAAAAACAAAAAAAAAGGTAGAAATCCACAATGAATGAAGAGAGTCCTAAAAGGTACGTTTTCTCTCCATAATCCACTCTGCTACTGAATGGATTTCCACTAAACTTGGTTGGAGGGTGGGTCTCACAGCAGAATAGACCCCATAAACTTTTGGTGCAGGTCTGTATGAAGGGACTGAATCATGATTTCTTTCTTAAAGCTTGCAAGATGAGGTGTTTTTTCAACATTTCCGTTAATCTCTCAAGAAATAATGCATGGATCTTGATTTTAAAAAATCAGCATACTTAAGTGTCTGATATTTACTAGTGACTGTGATTTGATGTGGTTCCTAACAAAAATCTGGATCTAACTGATTTAAATATGTACTGGGTTTGGCGGAAGTATGCTCTCTACTGAGTGCCACTCTAGTTGAATTATTTTGACACTTTCTTAATGAAGGCTTCAGTGCAGCAGCGTTAGCATGTTGCTATTCATTAGCATCAGTATAGTACTGGTGACCATGGCTAACAGCCCTTGTGAGCCCATCCCCAGTCCCTGCACCCCTCCTGTTGTTCTCATCAAGAGCCGGTGGGAGTCCGCCATGTAACGCTCCACACATTTCTTGACCTTCATCTGATTGATCAGTTCTGGGTAGCCGATCTCCACAATGCTGACTGTGTCATCATCATCATCATCATCATCATCATCAGTAGTTTTACCGGGAACTGGCTGATTCAAAGGGCGAGGACTTGAAGGTGCAGGGGACAAGGAGTTACCTGCTGCAGTGCTGTTGCTCTCTGTTGGGTTGCTTTCTGTGTCGTTGTTTGGAGCTGGGGTGACAACAGTGGTTGTAGTTTTAGTAGTGGCAGCTAGTTTTTTGTTTGAATTCCGATTCTCCACAGGCAGAAGTTTTGTTGTATTCACGCATGAATCCATGAACTTATGATAGGATTCAGGGAGTTTGCTGTACGTGTAGTCTCTGCTGTAGTCATTGGTATCAGTAGACTTGGAGCCATATTTCTTGTACATGTAGTGGTTGTAGTAATACTCCTCCTGGCGGCTGCGGAAGTCGAAGTGAGGACGGGGGAACCTTCCTAACCCGTAGCCCAGGGCCATTCCTGCCACAGCCCCCCCAGCTGCTGCCATCACCGCAGTGCGCCCAAAGCTTTTGGATTTGTAAGAAGGACTGATGCCCATATTCTGAACTGACCTGGAAAAGGGAGAGCCGCCTCCAGCACCATGGCCCCCGTAACCAAAGCTGCCACCATAGCGAGGGCTCAGGATTTTGTTGTTCGGGTTATAGTTCATGTATCCACCTTGATAACCTCCATGGCTTCCATAACCACCATAGCTTCCATAACCACCATAGCTTCCATAACCACCATGGCTTCCATAACCACCATGACTTCCATGACGACCGTGGCTTCCATAACGACCACGGCTTCCATAACCACCATGGCTGCCGTAATTTTCGTATGGGGAACCATGTGGATACTGATTATGATTGCCTCCTCCGCCAGACTGACTGGGGTGTCCATCCTGAGAGCCGGAGCCCCGAGTATTCTTGTTGCCTGTATTTGTATTTGTATTTGTATTAGTGTTACTGCTGCCTCTGCTGGGTGTGGTCTGCTTCTTTGAGCCAGAGCTTCTCCCAGAGCTGCCCCCTCCTCCCCCTTTCTTGGCAAATGAAAAATGGGTATGACACAAAAGAAGTAACAGGCACAGCACCGATAACAAATTCTGCTTCATCTTTGCCCTGTAGGGAGGGTGGGGAAGTGAAAAGGAAGGAAAGGAGAATATGAGATAATAGTTATTGGATTACATCATTTTGCAATTTAACCTTTGAATTTTGGCCATAATTTGTAGAATTACAGAATGAGGTCTAGTGCTGCCAGAACATTACTTATGTACATCCAATTTCAGATACTTTAACTGAAAGTACTATATATATAGCTGACTTTTACCAATGTAATATATTAATATGATATTCTAACTTTATCTTGAGTATGACCTTTGGGTACTTTTTACAACACTGGCACAAACACAGACCCGAAGGACGTACATTTGCCCCAGTTAAAGAAAGAAAAAATAATTAAAATGAAAGCTAACCTTGATGAAAGAAAGAAACATTCCATAAATCATAGTTATGAGTTTAAAATTCGAAATTATTAGATTAAAAAGTCATAGTTATGAAATAAAAATGTAAAATATGAGATAGAAAGTCATTACTATGAGATTAACTGTGTCACTGTTGGTCACACTTCCGCCAGTTAAAGATAAATAAATACATGAATAAATAAATAAATCACATGATAATTAATAATTAGGTGAAAATAATCATATTTACAACATTTAAAAAAAATAATAATCATATTATGAGATAAAATGTCATTTATCCCATAATTTCTCTTATCATTTTTTGATTATGATTTTTCTTTTTAAATGATCGTGTGATTTATTTATTTATTTATTATTTATTTATCTTTATATGGCGGAAGTTTGATCCCATGCAGTCCCAGAAATTCACAGAACTAACTAACTACCAATAACACAGTTAATTGATGATTGTTACCTTAGCTCATTGAAACAAATTTCATTTTTTACGAGATCCATATCTCGTCTTTATAAAATCAGGATATGAGCTGCTTCGCAATAACAATAGAGTGCGGAAGTCACCATCATTTAAATGTTTTTCCTCTATGATGTTAATGAATTTGGCTCATAATCCTCTAATTGTACCAGCAAATCGATTTTCCAGGACTGAAATAATTATTTAATTCTCTCTCAATTAGTACAAGCAGAGAACAGGTGTGGCACTGAGAGCACACGGTGTCTTGTTATTGTTTCATTATGGGGATGGTGATACATGTTCTCCTAACAATAACCTATAAAGTTCCAAAGACCGTGAAAAGCTTCGAACAAGGCAGACAGATTGTTTACAGACACACACTGTACACATGCTGATCTTGTATTGACAGAGCTGCCACTTTAATATGGCCTGTCTTAATTTCCACTGACCTTTACTCGATTAAAATAAATGGCCAAGATCAAATAAAAGTGCAATTCACAGATTATAAGCAGCGTCGAGACGTGCAGATGATCTCCCCAGCAGAGCAGGGTGTGGTCACTGTAAATGCAGGACTGAGTCTTACCTTCACTGATGACAGTTTGGATGTTTTGTCCCGTTTAATTCAGTTTCACTTCCCCGGCTCGTCTTTGCCACTTTACCTGCTGATGCACTTCAAACGTTTTTTGCTTTTGCAGTCTGATGAATCCATATGCCGTAATGACGCAGGACGAGGGCTGTGGCTCGCACGGAGACAGAAGATGGGGCGGAGTTTTCACTCGTTTCCACATTTCCCAGCATCTTCCACCTCCATGTGATCGTGTTTTCTGCATGTGGAAAATCACCACATGTGAAGTCAGAGAGTCTGACTTATTCATAATAATGATTGAGCCTATTTTACTTGATAACTTCCATTTAATCATTTAATCATTTTACTTTCATCTGCATTATCTTCAATTAAAAACAAAACTAGTTGCTCTGCAGACAATTTACATACAAATCAAATTATCTTATCTGTTAAACAGCGTTGGGCAGATTTCTTTCAAAATGCAATATATTACATATTACTGGTTACCTTCATTTTAAAGTAACAACTTTAAAAACAATAACTACAATATTACTGTCTGTGTAGAGTAATGTATTACTTATTACACAATGTTTTTGTTACTTAAAAAAAAAGCCCAAATAACCTATATAGAACAATTAACTAGCCTAGATCTTTTTAGATAAAAGAATGTCCTTGTACATGTGGATGAGCACGCAGACAAAGGATCAAAGTTTGGTATATTATGAGATAGGAATAAATGTTTTGAATTGTAGACTCAGTCATATGAAACACAACAAACCAGTGGCGTAAGTATCGGCGGTGCAACCGGTGATTTTAGTCCACAGAACAAAGAATGAGTAGACATATGTGATTCAAGAACAACAAACAAAGAACTTATAGGCTCGGCTTTATTAAACACAAGCATAGCCTACAGGGGCTTGTGAAAGTATTCACCCCCCTTGAACTTTTCCACATTTTGTCACGTTACAACCACAAACGTAAATGTATTTTAATGGGATTTTATGTGATAGACCAACACAAAGTGGTGCATAATTGTGAAGTGGAAGGAAAATTATACATGATTTTCAAACATTTTTTAAAATAAAAAACTGAAAAGAGTGGTGTGCAAAAGTATTCACCCCCCTTTACTCTGATACGCTTAAATAAAGTCCAGTGCAACCAGTTGCCTTTAGAAGTCACCTAATTAGTAAATGGGGTCCACCTATGTGGAATCTAATCTCAGTGTAAATACAGCTGTTCTCTGAAGGCCTCAGATGTTTGTTAGAGAATATTAGTGAACAAACAGTATCATGAAGCCCAAAGAACACACCAGACAGGTCAGGGATAAAGGTGTGGAAAGGTTTAAAGCAGGGTTAGGATATAGAAAAATATCCCAAGCTTTGAACATCTCATGGAGCACTGTTCAGTCCATCATCCGAAAATGGAAAGAGTATGGCACGACTGCAAATTTACCAAGACATGGCCATCCATCTAAACTGACAGGCCGGGCACGGAGAGCATTGGTCAGAGAAGCAGCCAAGATGCCCATGCTAACTCTGGAAGAGCTGCAGAGATCCACAGCTCAGGCTGGAGAATCTGTCCACAGGACAACGATTAGTCATGCACTCCACAATTCGGGCCTTAACTGAACATCTTCATCATCACCTTCTGAAGTTTTCTGATGACTCTGCTGTTGTTGGATGTATCAGCAAAGGTGAGGAGGCTGAGTACAGGGCTGTGGTGGACAACTTTGTCTCATGGTGTGAGCTGAACCACCTGCAGCTCAACACTACAAAGACAAAAGAGCTGGTGGTGGATCTGAGGAGAACCAGGACACCAGTGACCCCAGTTTCCATCCTGGGGCACAATGTGGACATCGTCGAACTCTAACAATATCTGGGGGTGTTCATCGATAATAAACTAGACTGGACTAAGAACACTGAAGGCCTTTACAAGAAGGGACAGAGCCGCCTCTATTTTCTGAGGAGGCTCCGCTCCTTTAACATCTGCCGGACTATGCTGAGGATGTTTTATGAGTCTGTGGTGGCCATTGCTATTCTGTTTGCTGTCGTGTACTGGGGCAGCAGACTGAGAGTAGCCGATGCCAACAGACTCAATAAGCTGATCAGGAAGACCAGTGACATTGTGGGGGTGGAGCTGGACACTTTGACAGCAGTGTCAGACAGGAGGATGCTGCTGAAGGTGCGGGCGATACTGCAGTACAGCTCTCACCCTCTCCACAACGCTCTGGTCAAATAGAGGAGCACCTTCAGCGAGAGACTGATTGCTCCTAAATGCACCACTGAGCGCCACAGGAAGTCATTCTTTATTGTTGCATAAACACTACTTGATTGTGCCTTGCGTAATGTGATTGTTAAAAAAAAACAACGATAAACTCTTCACTTGTCACCAACCTTGTCACGTGTTATGTGGCATAATTGTGGTAATATATTACTGAAACATCATTAGTAACGCATTATATTACTCTGTTACCGCTAAAAGTAATATATTACTGTTACGTGTTGCCTTCGTAACGTGTAACATAAAGATATCATGTTAAACTATGACTGCTGAAAGTGAAAGTCATCATACGGTATCTGATATTAAATGGACTTAAGTAACAGAAGCACAAGTAAATAACACATATATGCAAAGTTATAGATTAAAAGAGCCAACAGTGTGTCACAATTCAGATAAAACATTAAACTGTGACTTACATGTAAATACATAATTAGCCAAAACATATCATGTGTAAAAAATATAGTAACTTTTAAATGTCAAATAAATGTAGTTGAGTACAAAGTATAGTATTTCCCTCTGATTTTTAGTGGAGTGAAAGTATAAAGAACAGTATAATGCAAAGTACGTCATTGTAAAGTAAATTCCACCACAGCCAGCAATACTTAAATATTGAGAGAATCTACTTTTTTTCTTTGCATTCATTCAATTTCATTGTTCGAAGAAAAACATACAACAACAACAAACTGAGTAGGCCACCAGCAGAGAGTATTATATTTCTTTCTTTCTTTAAGGTTCAGGACATAATGAATTATGTTAGGACATAATGACATGTTAAAGTCAAATTCTTTTTATTTAGTACAATAATATTCACTCTCTTCCTCTTTGGACTGTCCTTGAATCAGACAGGCCTCAGACATCAGCAATCCTTGAGTTAATATAATTACTATGTCACAGTTACTGGCAGGCTCTTTATTTACAGAGATCATCACCCTAACAGTGCCTGTGCCAGCCCCACAGTGAAAGCTTATCCCCTAAACCACTCACACAGGCCAGTATGAAAAAAACTACAGCTGTGCTTGTGGCTCTATGAGACAGTACTTTGGCACAGTGCTGTTAAGTAGTAAGAACGTCATTCGTTTTTCAGGTAATTGGTCATAAAACCAAATTATTCGACGGAAATGACCTGATGGTGGCTCGGGATTAAAAGTCAAAGGATCAGAGAATGTTTTCAACATTGATTGACAATCTACCCAAAGTGCATCAAGATATGTTACTCAAAACTGAAAATTTGACCTTGTGTCATTAGGTTTCATCCTCTAGAGACCCCTAATGTTTGAACAAAACGCCATGACAATCCTGCTGAGATCATTTTTGTCTAGGTCAGGTCCTCAGATTTTATATCTAGAGCAACGTTGTATAATTACATTCTTTGTTGTACACCTAATTTCTGTATTTCTCCAACAATCCTACTTAACAGCTGCAAATGAAAACCTCAGCGCAGCAGCATTAGCATGTTGCTATTCATTAGCATCAGTATAGTACTGGTGACCACCACTAAAAGCCCTTGTGAGCCCATCTCCAGTCCCTGCACCCCATCATTGGGGCTGGGTTCTGTCTTTTTCTGCAAGTACTTTTCAGAGTACACCATGTACAACTCCAAACATCTCCTCACCTTCAGCTGTTTGATCAGTGCCGGGTAGCCAATCTCCACAATGCTAACTGTGTCATCATCATCATCTGTGGAAGTTTTTTGGAGAACTTGTGAAGCTGAAGGCACAGGCTCGGCTCCAGTTTGATTTAGAGGGCTGAGAGCTGAAGGTGCAGAGGTCGAGGTGGTATTTGCTGCAGTGCTGTTGCTCTTTAAGTTGTTGCTTGTGCCAGTGTCTGGGGCAGCAGTCGTTGTGGTAGGTACAGTAGCATTTGTGGTGGTTGTAGTTGCAGTTGTAGTAGCGGTGTCTTGTTTGTTGTTTGGTTGTCGATTCTCCACAGGCAGAAGGCCTTTTCTCTTCACACATGAATCCATGAAGTTATTATAGGATTCAGGGGGTTTGCTGTACGTGTAGTCTCTGCTGTAGTCATTGGTATCAGTAGACTTGGAGCCATATGTCCTGTACATGTACTGGTTGTAGTAATACTCCTCCTGGGGGCTGTGGAAGTTGAAGTGAGGACGGGGAAACCTTCCTAACCCGTAACCCAAGGCCATTCCTGCCACAGCCCCTCCAGCTGCTGCCATTGCCGCACTGCGCCCAAATCCTCTGGATTTATCAGATGGATAGACGCCCATTGCCTGAACTGAGTGGGAAAAGGGAGAGCCGCCTCCAGCACCATGGCCCCCGTAACCAAAGCTGCCACCATAGTGAGGGCTCGGGATTTTGTTGTTCGGGTTATAGTTCATGTATCCACCTGGATAACCTCCATAACCACCGTAACCGCCATTTCCACCTCCATAAGGATAGCCCTGTGCTGGGTAACCTCCAGCCGGATAGCCCCCAGCTGGGTATCCTGGCTGCTGTGGGTAATTTCCTTGGTAAGGGTAGCCCCCTGGTCTGGCTGGTTGCTGGGGGTAACTGCCTTGATTGGGGTAGCCTCCAGCAGGGTATCCAGGCTGCTGGGGGTAATTTCCTTGGTTAGGGTAGCTGCCCCCAGCTGGGTATCCAGGCTGCTGGGGGTAACTTCCTTGGTTAGGGTAGCTCCCTGGTCTGGCTGGTTGCTGGGGGTAATTTCCTTGGTTAGGGTAGCTGCCTCCAGCTGGGTATCCAGGCTGCTGGGGGTAACTTCCTTGGTTAGGGTAGCTCCCTGGTCTGGCTGGTTGCTGGGGGTAATTTCCTTGGTTAGGGTAGCTGCCTCCAGCTGGGTATCCAGGCTGCTTGGGGTAACTTCCTTGGTTAGGGTAACTCCCTGGTCTGACTGGTTGCTTGGGCTTTTTGGGGATTATTTTGGGGATCTTTATTTTGGGGAGTTTTATTTTCGGTTTCGAGGCCAGCAACAAATGAATATGAACCAAAAGAAGGGACATACACAACAGAGCTATTGTAGACAGCTTCATCTTTGCACTGCAGAGAGGAGCCAGAGAGAGAAAAAGAGGTAAAGAAAATATAAAGGAAAAAATCCCATTGTTTTAAAATAGCAGAAAAGAGCAGGAGTTGGGAGAAATTCAGACTGAAGATTTGGAGAAACTGAAACATGTTTTACTGAACGCCTGCTGTTGATTATGCATTAAACATCAACAGTTAAAAAGTAACTAATACTCTGAGTGGCATTTGAAGAGAATACTTTGTACAATTTTACTTAAGTGTTGCTTTAATACCAGTAGTTTTACTTGTAACTGAGTAATATTTTCATAATGTAACTGTACTTGTGCTTGAGTACAGATTTCCAACACTCTTCCCAGTATTGCTTATTGAATACTTAACTTTTGTTTATCATTACCTGTATATAAATGCTTTTATTTTTCTGTTATTTCATTGGATTGTGTTATCACCACCATGTGTCTGGTTGCATGTCACTACATTACTTTTCAGTATGGTTATATCAACAGCACTGGCATGTTTTTGCACCACACAGCCTGGTCCACCCCCATGGACTCGACGAAGCTGTGTGTCCAACATAGCTGTCAGCCAGGCTTTAAATAGCACATCCATTTCAGACTTAAGACTAAATATCACGCCCCACACTCTTGCTTGTACTATATACTACACTTTTAGGAAAATATACTTTAGGAGACAAGCTAATCAATACACTTTCTTAAACAGAAAATTCGTAAACACTGACCTTTTGCCTTCTGTGTCCACAACACCGCGCCCTTCCTTCCATCTGATCATATGGGTCACAAAGTTTTATAACCCTCCTCCCCTCCTGCTGGTAAAACAGGCTATTTGTAAGTTTCTCCGCCCACGTCTCCTGGTAGCTGTCTAAACCACTGGGGTCGTTGTGGCAAACCATTTTGATCAATGATGGTGTTTAGTTAATAGCGAATATGTTGGTGTCCACTTTAACTGGGAAATTTCCATACCCATATTTATTATTTATTATAATTTAGTTTCGAGTTGGTTATTTTGGAGCACTGAGAAAGAAACTTCCTGCGAGATTCGCAGTCGTAAATACAGTAGCTACGACTACTTTTTAAGGTTGTTTTTTTTGTTTTGTTTCGTTTTGTTTACAAAGAAAGAAAGCGTATTAGAGATAGTACTAATCCGTCCTGTGATTTGAAAAGATACGTAAAACTGTGCTACCACGCCATCAGCGATTCAAATCTAGCCGAAGTACCCTGCAAAATGATTATTTGTCTTACTTTAAATAAATACTGCCCATTATGTATTTATTAGACTTATTCGTTTTTTAAGGCAAATGTATTTTCTGTAAAGAAATAGGTGGCTGTAAGAAGTTGTGTTTTTTTTCTCTTGTTCTTGTTTGTTTCTGCAAATTTCCGTGTGTGATGAAGTGAGGAAGACGCAGTAAATGACCTCATTTCCACTCCGAAATCACCGGTCAACCTAGCCGCCAGTTAATTTGCAGTGCCTGTATATAGACGATATTATGGTAATGCAGTTCCAGAACAGAATTCAAAATAAAAGCAGAGACTTATGAAGGCAGTCTGCAATTTCACACAACTTCAATCAATCAATCAATCAGTCAGTCTGTTGATTGATGAATTAATTAAGCGATTAGTTAATTAATTAATTGAGCATATAAGGAATTCATTCATTGATTATTTACTGAATTCATATTATCATCCTAATTCTGATCACACAGAAGGAGACCATGACATTTCATCTGTGTGTATAATTAGTCCAACATAAAAATAAACGCAATAGCTGGAGTTTCTGATGAGGAATTTCAAAATAAAAGCCCACTTAATAGTCAAATATTTTCAATATTTCCCTGAAGTTCGGATTCACGTTAAGAGGAAACTGCCTGTTTCCACGGACTCATTTCACTTCAGACTGATAGATCCCAACCTGAGGTTGGGGCGGAATTTTCCTCAAATTCAGACTGATATTGGAGGGAAACTGCCTGTTTCCACAGACTAATTTCACTTCAGACTGATAGTGATCAACCTCAGAGT